>CAJQZN010041660.1:30268-42152 GCA_907164685.1 Colias eurytheme
GACCACGGCACATTTTTTTTCTAGAAATCTATTAACTTTGGAAAAAAATCCTCGCGAGCAATTAAAGATCAAAGACCATTCTATTTTATATATTTTTTTCGGTATTGTGCTTTATGTTGTACCAGACTTTATAGAGGTTGAACATAGTCGAAATTGCCGGGTAACGCCTTAAAAAAACCGCATCAAAATCCGTTGCGTATTTGCATACCGGGACATAGGGACAGAGAAAGCGACTTTGTTTTATACTATGTGTGATTAGTAATCTAGTTAAATATACCTTGTATCAAGAAAAATTAGGTACCTAATTTAAAATTGGACTCATAATATGGAAAGATGATAGTATATCGTATTAGGATGAATAATTTTATGAAATAATGAAACTTGATTTGATTACGCCCAGACTCTACTAACCGGCCAAAAAATAACTTTATGGTACCGTTAAATATTTTACAAAATTAACGAAACATTTAAAATTATACGTAAGATTAAATCTTTCTTCAAACTTGTTAATACAAGGTTATTTTATAAAAGCTAATTTTAAATTCTTACAAAATGTTTCTGTATGATACACAATGAAGTGACAATGAAGCAATCGAAAGCATAGAGTAAAGAGTTAAAATTGCGAAAACCAAACTTTGCATAGCAATATTTGTCGTGAAAAAACACAGGGTACCTACTGTGAAATAGATATTAATTATTAGAGTCAGCAGTTTCGTTCTAACGACAATTATTTTTTTTACGTATGAATTCTAGAAAAGGAGAGTCTTTTTGCAAATATACATTTGAGTGGAGTTTCTGTAGATGTAGAGTATTAAGACTCAATAGCAGATTCGCAAAAACTCCATAACTTTCGTCTGACTTGTTACTTTATACATATTGGTTGCTGGAATCAAAATGCTAACCAGCTACGTAATGCCAGGATACGTAATTTGCTTTTTTAATGAATATTTAACCAAAGCTCAATGAAAGCCTTTGAACATAGGACCGAAAGTAATGCAATAATAAACCAAAACGAAAGGAATTCACTGAGAAAAGTGAAATGGTAACTGGGTCAGTTTTCGTAAGCATTTCGACCTCAAAAGAAAGTATTCAAGGTCACGGCAGCGCCCACTACATGATAACCTTGAGAGGAGTCAATGATCGGAAACCGTCGCATCCTATGCAACTCCTCTATCTCTCTCCAACACAAGGCTAGATCGTATGCCCGTCTCTGTCTAACGTCAACGATCGGGAACCCTCGATTCTTGCAGCATCGCCGTCCCGCTCTGGTGCAAGGGGTTCAGCAGCTTTCTCTGTCCCTCCCCGCCGATAGGGGCGGCGCGGGCGCATCGGCGCGGAGCGTTTGCTCAACTGGAGCGCTAGGGCTTTCTTTGTTGCTTTTTTACACAAATTAGTTGGTTAGGGTTGGCACTTGCTTTATTTATGGTTTGTCTGTGATGTTGCGTAAAACAGATGTAATACCGACGTGTTGAAAATTTGTAGCTTCGCAGATTAATCTTGATTAATCGCTGTCTTTAATGGAGTGGACAATTCTTATCGGAATTTTAGTTAGTGTAGAGTGACGAGGCTTTTAACGAAGTTATAAATGTTGCGCAGAGTAAAATGCTACTATTAGACCTTTATTATAAATAGACTTGCAGCTTTAGGGATACAATGAAGCACGTGTGACAATATTTCTCGTAGCACAACAAAAGCACATTCAAATTGTATCCAATTCACTGGCCAGTCTCATCTCTGACAGTGCAGCCCTACAAAAGTATTAAATAGAGAATATTAACCGTAAAACAAATGCGACTTTACCAAAAGAATAGCCGTGTTTCGAATCCATAATACAGAACAGAGCACACTCATTTTTATTCCCATCGAGTTTGAGTTTTTTCGTCTTTGTGTTGTTTTTCGACAAGTGCACAGGAATTTTTAGGAGCAAATATTGGTATGCCGGTTTTTGTCGGCGGCGTGTGATGAAAGTAAGATGGAATCCCGCCGGGCCACTCGCTTAGATTGTCCTTTCGATTTTTGATGTTCCACTAGTTGATGGTAAAAGTCATTTTACTGACCGGGCAAAGCTTCAGAGGGTTGGAAGTTCATTATGTAGGTTATTGTAACGAGATTTCGTGGAGTAACGAGTAATTGTTTTAAGGATATTCTAAACTAAACTGTAACTTATCTAATAAACGAATGAAAAGAAAAAAATAATTTATATTTTTCCGTGACCTTTCAACACACAGTTTCAACATTATTTTTACCGAGGTAACTACCACGAAGAACCTCCTATCCATGAAAATATGATACTTTTGATACAGATTATTTATTGAAAAATTGAAATACTAAAACATTGTTTTCATTGTAATAAACTTGGTAAAAATAAAAATAAATTACCAGCCACTAATTTCATTGCATAGCTGAATAAAAATATGCAAATGCAACGCTAGCAAAATATTAGCATGCACATTTCATATATTAATATTTCTGATAAGAAGCTTATTAGCATAGCTTCCCACAGCCATTGTTTTTGTATTCTCAAAGGAAGCAGATTCCTACGACGCCATTTTCAATATTTTTTTTTCAATTACGCTCTCTTCAAAGCTATGGAAGATGTCTCTATAAAAATAGGTAATCTGAAAAAGTTTGTAGGTTCTAAACTAAATTTTAAACTTTACGAGTGATGTTTTAAGTTTATTTGAAGTATTTTTTTTTATATGAAGTGATAAACTCTATATGTACCTAATGTTTTAGTTTATGTGAAGGATTTTTATATGGGATGATATGAATTAACTGTATTCTTATCCGGAATCAATTCTAATTAACAGGAAAAAGTTAAATGCTTCAGTTAATTTACGTTTATGTGTTAATTCTCAGTCTTGATTAGTTTGGGAAACAATATTTCGTGTATAGATGGTCTTTTAAAGTTTATACTTTAAAAGAGGTTAGGTTTATACCTACAGTCTTTTGTAATTGTTATAAATGTTGAAGGGATAGGATTAAGATAACCTTTTAGTTAACATTTATATTGCAGCTGACGTAAGTCTGTGCGTCTAGACTCAGTTCACACAGACAGGCATTGTGTCCATCTAGGATTCCTTAGCCTATGGGAATATACTTACATACAACTTTTCAACCGGAATAAACTTTAGGCTGATTTTTTTTAAACCTATAAATTAATAGAGAATAATGTCCATGTACACGTGTCTGTATACGTGTGTACATGTTTGAATCGGGGTGTTGCTTGACACATCGCACAGGGTAAAGCCAAAATATATAGACACATAATTAGAAATTTTCTGCACAAAAAGTCGTCGGTGAATTATATAAAAAAAAGAAAGTAATATATGGGAAGACATTCTCGTTTCTTCATACAATGTAATTCATCAAAGTAATTGAGCAATCTGATTAAGAAAATGGTGACAAATAATGAATGCAGGCTCGGTACCTTAATAATACGTTTATCAAGATAGCATTACGCCAAAATATCTGCCCATAAAAAACTTGCATCACAACTAGCACAGCCGTTGATTACAAAGAATTACTAAATTAAATGAAAATGCAGTTATACCAGTTGAAATAGACCCTTTCGTTCAGGAATGATGAAACATATGACTCCTAGACGAAACGTACAAAGAACAAAGAAGTATTGTGCACTAACTGAGTATAATATAAAACAATGTGCCTCTGTATTAACGACAAAAAGATGCAGTTTTGTAGTCACGTATGATCAGGACCAGTTTCTGGCCTAGGGTTGCCAAGGATTGATAAAATAGAACAAATAAAAGTACCTATGTAGTTCTATAGTGTACATTTTTAAGAAGCCTTTGTTATTTCATAAGGGATAAGTTTAGGTTTCCACCTTGACATTAAGAAAGGAAGAAAGCAAGACATTCTTAAAAAAGAGTGTGTGCCGTGCACACGTGTCAGAAGTGAAACTTCTTTGGCAAGATTCAAAGGTACCAAAATCGTCACCTTACTCTATGACGTAACGGTATTGCCATGACGCGACGAAAAATGATCTTTTATTACGCTTTGATAACTTGAAAAAATCGTAATGTTAGTTTGAACTTGTTCCGTAGAAAAAAAAACTGGATTTATGAAAATTATTAAAAAGTTAGATAAGAATATCCTCTATTATAAATTGCCTAACCTAAAGATTCAGCTGAACTATAAATTAACTGGTTTAAATAAAACTTCAGACCAAAAACGTTGTCGTTATCTGAGACAGATTTATGGCCTAAAGCCTTTTTCCTTCAGAAGCTTGGAATTCAGGGACTTTAAAGAATGTGAGTAAATTAAAATAAAAAGGAAAAACGTTCACCTTGGAGTGAAATTTGGAGTACCTTAATAATTACAGACTACAGTGAAGGTTCGTGGCCCTTGTGATAATGATGCAATTGACATCTGTTTAACTGATCGATTTTCATATAATATTTTCCCTGTATGGCTAGTATGTAGTATCAATAGTATACGTAGTTATCTCTCTAATGTAATATTAACTTTAGTTTTCTTTTTTAGGACCACAGACGATATTATTGTGATTTATACTCAGTAGGTATTCCTTTAAACTTTTTAAAATGTCTAACTGAGAACAATTTTTTATTTTGCCGAGTTATTTTAAGAATTAGAAGATGGGTTAAAATTAATAATTGCAATTTTCCCGTCTTTCCTCTTGGAATTTAACTAGTAAAAATGTTAAATATTAGCATCGGTTGATAATCGTTAATTTGGACCCCTACTCAAATGGTCAGGATATATTTTTAGTTTTCAATAAGGGTGTAAAACAATATTAAAACATTTACACCCCAAAGGGCGGTAAAAACCATAAAAAACTTTATGAAAAACATATGGCGGATGCAGATGCGCACTAATTTTAACTGTCTTCCAAAATAAGGTCTAATTTGAAATTAGAACTTTGCGGTTTATGTTTTTTTTTCATCTGACAGTTGTCTGTGACGTCGATCGCAGACATAGAGCGAATACAGAATGTATTCAAATTTGGCGGTTAAAATAAAAAAAAAAAAACTTTAATATTTGTTCCACATCTTTATTAAATGTAACAACAAGCTCAAATAGCTCAGTTTTGTTAAAATTTATACGATCAATATAATTCAAAAGACGAAATGATATGAAAGTCATAGACGAACGATGTTTTATTTCAAAATAACGCCAATACCATGACTTCAATTCAAGATGACTTAAAAAATGAAAACACGATATATTTATGGTTTCACCTTGACCCTTATCAAGGTCAAGAGGGGTAGACGGTAATCTAGACTAGTGCATAGGGTTTCTGAAGCCCTAATTGTCCGTCTAGCCAACTCGGTTAAATCAATGCGCTCAGTTATCACTTATCAGTAATGCTATTTTTTTTTATGAAAATAATAATAACATCTTTGTTTGTCTGTATGTGTTAGAGGGTGGAAAAGGTTATATTCATTATTATAGTTTATGGTTACTTCACCCATGAGGACTTCACTTATTTTCAATATTTTTTTTTCTATGGTTTTTTTTAATTATCCATCGTAAATATTTGAATCCAAATCGGCATAGGTACCTACCTGTTTTGATATTAGCGCGTACAAACTTACAAGTAGCGAAGAATTTATTGAAATTGTTACTATTAAAGAGAATTCTACATATACCTAAAATTGATTAGGACTCGACTAATTACTGCATATTTTTCAAACTCATAAACTGTTTATTACAGTCAAAATGATTTAAAATGACACTCGATTTAACGACAAACTCTCCGTATACTATTTTTTTAGCCTAGGCAATTGATTAAGTTTCTTATTGAGACATTATATCATGAGAATTGTAGAAATTAATAATTACCGAATTAAAGATGTGATGATTTTGTATAATTATTTTCTATATCTATGTCAGTTACTAGATAAAGTACCTACTTACTTACATACATTTTTCATACGTAACAATAAATAAATTGCAAAATAACTGAACCCACGTACTGCAAACACTGAAATTAACAACCAATTAGCCAATAGAACACAAGTGCGAGCACGTGAACCGCATACCAAACGGATCAGCAGTTTTCAATAAAAAACAGACAAAGACATTGACTTCACCCAGCTGTAATTTAAAAAGCGCGTTTGAGCGAGTGGGTTAACTCTAGGGGTAGTCAGACGGGTTTTTTGTTATCTTGTGATGTGTTGACTTGTCGATGAAATGTGTCGCAATCCTAGATATCGATACATCTAGTGTGAGTGAGGCGCCATGGCAAACAAGTTTTCAAAATTATCGTAAGTGATACTTCAATTGTAACGTGAAACAAAATTAAAATGAATAAACTTTCATAAAAAAAAACATAAACAGGTAATCATTACACTTACCTAGTTACTGTATTTAACAATAGAGCAAACAAAATAAACTCTGTTAAACATATAATTTCTAATGAATAATTTATAATCCATAACTAACAGATAAAAAAATTACAGTAAATAACATCATAAATTGTTGAACAACGAAACACGCCATAAAAGGAATGCTATATTAAGTAAACATGTTATTTGGTTAGGATTTCTAGGAAACCCTCCCCACTGGGAAAAAGTCATCCAAGCGAATAGGTTAGGGCACTAAGTGTCTAGGCGTAGGTCAATGTTGACTGCCAGACAGGTTTCTGTTGCTAAGGGACGGCACTCACAAGTAGTTATCGCTAATCGATATTTAACTGCAACGACAATATTTCAAGTCAAGCTCAAGCTTTCATAATTTACTTCTACACGCTATTAATAACGATAATCAATTGTGCAAAACGCGCTATAAAAGAAACATTAACAAGTTAAAAAAATAAGCCTGTTTCAGCAGCCAGGTCTCATGACAAAGCCACACGTAATTTTTATCACAGCACTAAATATTTTTAACATTTACTGGCCGCGAAGTTTATCGACAAGCCATTAATTTGATTACATCACTACAACACGCTCGCTGGCCGGTTTGACATTTCACTGCCAAGGACTCGAACCACCCTACGCACACATATAAAACGAAAACACACATTCGGAATGAACTGTATGTGGTTAATGTTTGAACTTAACTAACGTTTAAATTTAATTATAGGGGTGACTAATGTTAGTTAAAGTATTCATTTATGACATTGTCTGTGAGAAAAAGAGTAGACCAAGAGTAGTCAGTTTTTCAGTAAGAAATATGCGGTTTACGTCATTTTTTCATGATCTTGCTGAAAAATATTATAAATTTCAAGTTTAGATCTAGTCTTAGTTATTTGAGATATTAAAATAATAATTAATTCAAAGTAATACTTAGTTTAAACATTATGGTACTTATATATTTGGAGTCTTTACATGTAATGTAGAGCTGTGAAAATTTAACATTTTATTGCTGTTTTAAAACTTTAAAGTTCTTACGACCTAGTCTTACGATCTTTAAGATGAACTAAACGATCTAGGCTTAATCGTTTTACTTTTATATTTAATACTAATGTTGCGGTTCTTGGAGACTGTATTATTTCTTATAGCGTTTACTAACCTTTTAAAATATTTAATATATAATTGTTTTTTAGAAAGGGTAAAAGAAACTTACGATATAGTGTCTAAAAATAAAATCGAACATTGTTTTCGTACAAAACATTTGTAAGTCCAAACGAATGTGATGTAAATTATGAATGAGTTAGTCATACCTACTACGCTACTATGTTAACATTGGCAGTGACGTCGGCTATATTCGTAGGCGGTCGTGTACCGGCGTCGATCAGTGACCTAGGGTAACGTTAGCAAATTAATGAGTTCTACCTACTTCCGTAATGGCGCTTTTTGTTGCTTTCATCGATATCGGTAACATCACTAGCGTGTTCTATTGTTTGAATTTCGTGTAGTTCTGAGAGAAAATGATTAAAATGTTTTATTTTGATTAAATGTTTCGATAGTCAAAACATTTTTACTATTCATCATCCATCTTTTTTTGTAAGTGAATGTCTAAAGTTCACAGTAAAAATCTTATTGAAAATTCTGATCTGAATTTGAAATAAGAATCCCACGAACACATAAACTTCCAGCCTCATAAAGAGCATAAAACCCTTACCTATCCTTTTCTAGGGAACCATAAATAGTGTCATAATGGTGTATAGAACGCCTTGCGCCGGGTTCGAAAAAAAAACAAAAAGCGCGGCGCGCAAGCTCGCTTATGTTAGAATTCCTGTACGCAGTCTAAACAAGAATAATTCGTAGCTAGAAAGTGTACGGCCGTGACCGAGTGTAATGAACTCCTCTGACGCCTATGTTGGCCTAGGTTAGGTTGCTGACGTGTTACAGCGTCAGTGCCGCCACGCTACAAATATCTAAGTAGTTTTTACTCGTGCTTTTTACGTTTTTTTTGCCGGTAATCTAGTTTGACATTTATGAGTACAGATTATCTAGAGTTGAATTAAAGAGGTTTTATTGGAACTAATAAATTGGAACTTGTAAGTGGAGGCTTTTTGGAACTTTTAAAATTAAAATTAAATGTCTGTCGGTGCTTCAGTTGTTAATTATATTTTATTTTAAGCATGAAAACGATTTGCAAATCACCACATGTGCGAACCTAGAAATATGTTAGAGTTGTTAGTTATAGAGACAGATAAAAAATTCTTACAAATCTTATAAGATCCCAATTATGGGATAAAATAAAAAGTCATGCTAAATTTGAATTTAAAAAGTAAAAGAAATTCTTAGGAGCATCACACGAGACATGTGACCTATATGTAGAGACCAATAGAGCTTATTCGGATGAAAGTTCCAATAGAAAAATTTTATGAAGCTTTTAAATTTTTATCTTTATTAACGAACTACTTATAGCTAGATTAATAAATTATATTATAAATAAAATAAACTTACACAACTCCACACAACAGCACATAGCGATCACTCAGTGGGCGGGAAACGGGATTAATGGCGTATGACAGAAATATTTGCGCATCACAAGTTAAGTGTTAAGTGAAAATTATTTATTGTGGGCTTTCCAGGGGCGGGGGACGGGACGTCCGGGTCGCGCGGCGTCCGAAGCCCCACTGCGCTTAGAGACCTCGCTCGTGAAATTACGTAAGCGCACCGCCGCGCGCGCACCCCTTTCCTTTTTTTCCCATAATTAATTTCTTGCAAGATTTTGGCGCTACTTTTTATACCGATGTGTGCACGAGGTTATTATCAACGTTAACACATTTGCTAGATGGATAAAATATGAGAGTTTACTTGACTAGTAAGATTCTGTTAAGAGGTGTTTCTAATGTATTTTTCATATTTCAAAATGGACGCCACGTTTCCCGCGCAGCAGATCCCGGTTACCTGGGCCTGCGCCGCACGCACACACGCGCAGCTCTGGAGACGTGACACAGACACGGTCCTAATGCTATGTTGATTGGAAGTTATAACGTTGTAAATGACTTTTTTAGGGTTTTCTAATTGGAATAGATGAATTGGTGTTTGTGAAATATTAAATGGGTAATCAGGATAGGTGGTAGCTATGAATTAAGAGGAGTTTAAGCAATTCTATAAAAGGTAAGCTTATAAGTTATAAGCTTGTATACTAGTTCTGCTTGGATAAATCACCAATGACTACGTGATGGAAATATTTTGTTTTAAATATTCTAAGAGACGTAGGTAAACATTGAGAGGAACCCGGCATATCCAAGAATCATAAGTTCACATGTGCCATCTGAGATCCGCACTTGACCAGCTTAGTGAATTATGACATTGCAGTGGAAACAAATATACTTAGTCTGATAATGATGATTCTAAGAAATAATAAAAGTTTCATAAAATGTAATGTAGTTGAAAATCTTCATTTACAACCCCCCTTCATAGGTACCTGCTACCATACGTATACAGCATTTAATAGTCCAAGCAAATTTTTATTGATTTACCTTTAGGGTTTACCTTTAGGGGTAAATTTTTTAGAAAAAAATATCAAATTTTTGTCTACGGCACTTCAACTAGTTTCATTCCAAATTGTATCCCACAGTTGTATCCAAATCGGTGATTTGAAAAAATCAATAGATGGACAAACTAAAAGCTTTTCAAAAATAAATTAAATGCTATCAAATCTTTGCTTATAACAGAAAATTTTCAGATAAACAAAATTTATAAAACAGCGATGATATATTCTATATTCTAGTCAAAAAGCATTTGTTTATGTGTTGCGCACTGACCCGTAGTCATTAGGTGGATGCACACATAGCAGCATCAGTGCAAAACATAGCACAGAAAAATGCAAGAAAATAAAAAATAAAAGAATAATATATGAAGCTACTGCATCTTGAAGGAAGTTTTAAATCAGATTCAATGAATCGCTATAATTTATTCGTATAAAAACTAAAAAAAAAATAGTACTTAAAAAATAAGTTAAAACTCACATACGACTCTATCCCTTCGTCCCGTAAGCTAAGAAAGTATAAATAAAACATAACTATTGGTTGGTTCGAGTTAGGGACGTTGCCCGCCGTTGTGCTAGTGTGTGTGTGTGTGTAGTCACATGATGTGCATGTGTGGTACTAGGGCTGGCACAAGTATATTTACGATATTTTGACTGAGAAACTTAGTAAAAATGGTTAGAGTTTTTCTTTTTGTATCCTTATATAATACAAGTTACAGGGAAAAATATGTTTGGCTATAATTCATTTGTTTATTTGGAAAATATAGTTGAGTAAGTGAACGTTAAGACAAAAACCTATAGCTCTTACATGTGGCTTTTTGATTGCGTGAGCTCCCAGCTTTGTAGTGAACAGTCTATTAACTTAAAGCTGACAACCCTACTGACACGGACACAACCACGCGATCTTATATTACATGGGATTGTAACAAATATAGTTTTATTAGTTAGTGTGTTAGTGTTAAATAAGTTTAAAATGTATATTAGTTACTAATTAATATTGGGGCTTCAATGTTTAGGAAAATATACCTATGTCCTTTTTATTAATTATTTATGTCTGGTATTGCCACGTGTATTTCAAATGTTACCATGTGCGAATAGTTATGAACCTTTTGTTTCCTTACGTGAAAGTGAATGAAGAATTTTATTGTTTTCCTTTTCTCATAATATACCTAATTTTATAGCTTGTCTAGAAATAAGATGAAGGAAAGGAAGGAATAATCAAACTGAACGACTTCTGTAATGCCTATATTATAGTAATTTTTAATTTTATTTATTACTAGCTTCCGCCCGCGGCTTCGCCCGCGTGGTGCCTTTATAAAAGGTAGCCTAGGTTCTTTCTCAGGGTCTAAAGATTGTCTGTGCCTAATTTCATCAAAATCGGTTGAGAGGTTTAAGCGGGAAAGCGTAACAGACAGACAGACCGACAGATAGTAGGGATAAAATCAAACAAATAAATAAGTGTATTAAATCTGTCTAGGTACTTAAAAGTTTTAGCAAGGGTTTTTAACAATTTTAGCTTTATAATTATGATTCTCTCATTGGTATTTTTGATTCCAATAAGATTATTCTGCAAAAATATATTTATTATAGGTACATATTTTTATAACGTTTGTAACTAATATTAAAAAAACTGAAGCACTTTTTGTCTTTGCTAATTTTGATCCGCACATCGAATCGAATGCGAAAGTTCCTTGGAGCTTTGTTAAAGATTATCGAATAAAAATAATAGAGATATTTCCAAACAGAAAGCTCAACATTTTTAATTGTAGGATTTGGTTTTTTATGTAATCCTTTTTCTTAATTGCACACTTTAAAATAAAACAAAAAAAATGTGTGCGTGTACTAGAGTACACACGTAAGAAGTGAAACTTCTTTATGTCCTTATTTTTCAAAAAATAATTTACTATATACAATATTAAAGAAATACGTTAGTCACACGCTCGTCGCTACCTACTTAAATAAAATATATATTTACACCGGCCGCTGCTGCAACTCGCTCGCTTCGCTCGCTCGG
>CAJQZN010041660.1:42162-80500 GCA_907164685.1 Colias eurytheme
CTCGCTTCGCTCGCTCGGCTCGTGCGGTAGTTCAAAAGTTAACCTAAAATGCTCGTCGCTTCGCTCCTTGCTACCTATTTGAATATTTACGCCGGCCACTGCCGTTTTCAGCTTATAAAGGATTTCGACTTAGGCGGATTTTGATTGGACAGAGAGTTTGAGGTTTATTCTTATAAATTTTGAATTCATAAAATTATAATTGAACACCTGACACCAATCAAGCAAACACGTGTTTACGTGAGTCATAGATTTATTATCGTATACTCCTAAAATGTTTTCTAAGAAACAATAGTGTACCTACTTACATTGTCGGCACGTTCTTAAAGTCGGTAACTTATTTTTGTTCGAACAATAGAGGTAATAAATTCCTAATGATCAAGTTGTAAAGGTTGTAAAATAAAAAATATTCTATATTAAAACGTATATAATATAATATGTGCGTCATTAATTTCTGACTGTTTCGAAATTTGGTGCAAAATAAAATAGTGTGTAAATATTTGTAAAAAATCAATAAAATAAAACAATTGAGTAAAGATCTATAGGCATATTATGTATGTATTTATACAAGATATGTATATATATATTTATACAGGGAACTTCTCAACGTGTTATCTATGAAATTATACTTTTACTCAATTGTTTAATTTTATTTACACACTGTTTTATTTTGCACCAAATCTCGAAACAGTCAGAAATTAATGACGCACATAGTACATAATATATACATATTAAGACAGAGGTTAAGCTTAAATAACTTGAAAAATAAATAACATGATCACGCCCACGTGTTGGTGTTTTAAAAAATTCAATCATAAACTGAGAATAACTGTAAATATTTTAGAATTAGAAAAATAAATATGTACCACAATAACATTCAAGTATTAGAAAAAATTTATACATAATTCCACCCACGTGCTAGTGTATCTATACATATTATCTATACATATTATAATAAAATTGAAAAAATTGAAAAATACAATCAAAAAGTGAGGTTAATTTTAAATAACTTAGAAAAATAAATACCATAATTACACCTAAGTATTAGAAAAAGATATGTAATTACTTACTTTTTTTTTAAATTCACTGGAATTAGAATAATTAAAATAAACACTTTGATTGTGCTGATCACTTTAATATAATATTATCACGTCACCATAGAGCGTTAGAAATAAATACGAGTGCAATAGAAAAACGGTCAAGTAAAGTGGTAGGACGTACGTTAAAACGATACGATATCCCTACTCCGCTGGAGAAAGTATACGTCGAATCACGCGTGGTAGGGATAAGAAAAAAAATGTCACGAGTACGGCGTAACGCAAAAATGTAACGCGCGCGGCGTAACGCAAAAAATGTAACGCGCGCGGCGTAACGCAAAAAATGTCTCACAAAATTTTTGTCCACCCCCGATAAAGAAGTTTCACTTCAAAAACTTGAATAAAACAAAAATGCAAAAGCTGCCATAATAAAATCTTTATAATAAGTTTTAAAAGTACAGTAGGTAATATACTATATACCTATATACTTGAATAACTTCATCCCGAAACTTTTTCACAGTTGTTTCATTTTTCGTAATGAAAGCTTCTTATCTTCTTCTACTACATATTATATAAAAATAAGTCGGGTATTCCTTCCTGACGCTATAACTCCAGAACGCACGAACCGATTTCCACGATTTCGCATTCGTTGGAAAGGTCTTGGGCTCCGTGAGGTTTATAGCAAAGAAAAGGTGTCTCTGGTGGCGAAACGGAGTTCGCCCGGTTTGCTAGTTCACGATAAAAATATACATAATACACGAAGTAAAGTAATTTAAAATCATAAAGGGCTTAAACGACGTAACAAACGATGTAAGAAATATTTTTTTAAGTGTTCGCTAAATTCAAGATACAACACGGTGTAATTGCAGCCACGGCACAACTCGTACGGTGTGATTGAGGCAAGAGTTAGTCAAAACTAAGAACTACGGGCAGCGGATATGCCGTGAAATAAACATCATGAGTTATATGCGTTTTGTCACTTGCAAGATGAAAAGGCGTCCATTGTGTGCAATGTTGGCATTCCTGACGATTTGCTGAATTCATTGATTACTTTGAAAATATTAATTGTTGAGTCTTTAAACTCTTTATGTAGCTTGACGAAAATTTGAGAATTCTATAAATGTATCACTTAAAATGTGTATATATATCAGCAAGTAATAAGATAAGATATAGACGTTTCCTAGGGAGCTTTCGGTAAAGCTTTCTGTTAATACAAAGTATGCTAATGGATTTTCATCAATTTCGATTTTACTATTTAGTTGTAAAAGTTTAAAAACAGATTTTTTATATATTCGTAATCGTGTGGAAATTATACGAAGTATTCTTTTAGAATACGTAAATTTTGTACCTAATTCTGAATGTAAGGTAAAAACTAAAATTTATTTATTTATTATTAAACTTTAAAATTATTACAATATACAATTTACAATTTATATTCATGTAAAAGTATAGAAATATAAAAAATATAAAAAAGCTTAGAACTTTATTTATTTTTATTTATTTATTTATTTATTTCAGGCAACAAATGTAGTTACAGTTATAGGTCTTAATACATATAACTTAAAAACTACGGCCCATATGAACTTAAAACTACTTAAATACGTTTTAAGTACTTTAGATTTAATAAGTAGCTGTAGCCCATGGCTTTACTCGGTTAAGCAGATTTTATTCACATTTTTTATTGCATGTGATAACAAGTTATTTAATAAGTTATCATCAAGTTAATGAAGTATACATGATGTGGTTAAACTTAACGGTTACAACTTAACTGTCTGTTAGTTGCTACGGAAGTGAGATAAACTATGGATTAAGTTAATTTTTCTATGATAAATGCAATTTATTTTAACGACCTGATAAACTGGGGTTCACTTGTTGAACTAGTTAAAAGAATCTACAGATATCTATCTCTCTTTTTGTAGGTTAAGTGAAGTTGTATCAAAATCGATCGAGTAACTTGTGAGGTTGAGCAAGCAGCATCCCGATGTACATAGGTAATATCAATCATGTAGGTAGTTTTAATGAAAAGGAAAGAAATTTCTGGAATAATTTCATTAAAATCGGTCCAGTCGTTAAGGAGGAGTTCAGACACAATCACTGAAGAAATACTAAGGTAATCAATATAAAGGTAAAGTGTAAGTATATACCTATGTAATAATTCACAGTCTTATGTGTGAAACCAATTTGGTTGAATTTTTGCTAACTAGAACTTAGATAAAACAATAACTCCATTTTGTCGTCGTATAAAATGAAAGGATAAAAATCCTATTGGAAATTACCACCTTTAATAAAAAAAATCGTAAAGCGCTTGACAAACAGCGACTCTAGTATTTAATAATTATCAAATAAGTCATCAACCATATAATTGGCATATTTTCAGCATTTCTGAATACCTGCTCTACCCCCTGGTTTCTCACGTTCACGTCAATTAGCCGCGCAATCTGTGAGGGCAAAAAACTGAGTAATACTTCTATTAGAGATGAGGATACAACCGGAATATTGCAGGCTCAGACGCAAGAAAAACGCGGCGGTTAGACGATGTGTTTTAAGGGGAAGAACTGGGCAAGATAAACATTAAAATATATTGATGATGAAGCAAAAGAAAGACTTTTATTTTATAATATTGGAGTGTGCTTGCCAAATTGGTCTTGTTCAAATTCTTTGGTCTATCCAAAACTGAAGTATGTAGGTATATAGTCACGGAACTCTTTGTGTAACTATGAAATGGTTTTGGTGCAGTGTTTTATCAACGTGAATACGGAGTAAATTATGTGGCATCTTTCGAGAAATAAACTAGATTTTACAATGTCGCATACAGAGTAAAAATATAAGTACTGATAAAAACTTGATGATTGGTGCGATTATGGAAAATGCTGATGCTCTGTATAATTATACATATTATCATGTATGTAATAACATATGTGGGCATTTTTTATCCTCTTATCTATTTCTCTTTGCAGCAGCAGACATTTGCTCTATATTTTATGTTGATTTAAAAAAAAAGACGTGTGGCACTCGGGGACTGCCGCGGTAAAGCTATTGCATGCTATGCCTTCAAGCCACACCTCCGTGCCCGTCGGAGTGGGGAGCGTGAGGTTTTTTCGTTACGGAATTTCTGGATTCGGTCCCCGAGCTCAAGGCCCGCGATAGAAGCTATGCAATAGCTTAATTAAAATGTAAAAAAAACACGACAATAAAGAAAATATACTAAATTATAGGCGTATTAACTCTATAAAGATTTTTAGGTTACTTGTAAAACGTAGCTGCAAAACGTTTCACGTGTGATATACCCTTATTTCAAAGGAAGGATCTTACATTAAACTGTTAATAGAAGTACGATTAAAATGCACGTTAGACCAAACCAACGGGGTGGCAAGATGGTGGACTGGTTCGACGACAATTTTTATAAAGTTCACTTGAGTCTTGATAGCGACTTGCGAATAGCACTGGTGTTTAGAAACTTGTAGATGATGGAAAGTAGGAAATAATTTTACTGTGTTTTAATTAATAAAAACGTTTGATTGCCAATCGCAATAAAAAACAACTCCCAAATACATTGGAAATATACATCAATTATATTTGCAATGTATTTGGGAGTTGTTTTTTGGTCTATTTTCTGAATAAATTGGTCTAATTGAAAAGGTAGAGCGGTAGAGCCATTCTCTACTCTCTACCCTGTCCTATGTCATTCTTCTTTCCACTATTTAAAACATATTTCTGAAAGAAATTTTACAGAAAGCAGTTGTAGTCGTAAGCTGCTACATCCTTAATTCTAATTTGTGCCAATTCTTCCGAAAGAGCTTTTTATTTAGATCCTAGAGTCCTAGACCAATAGGTTCTGGAATATTCCACATTGAATGCAAATGGACCAATTATATAATCATTCTATGTATTTGAGGTCTCATTAGATGCCTACCTATGTGTTACGAGTTAGGTTAATTGGGCTTCCACTTGGCTTCTTTATTGCTAAATGTTAAATAAAATAATTGTTCCCGTTGGATAATTTATTCCATTATAGCGTCATTTTAGTCCGTAGATGGATTAATTAAATTCAATAGAGGGTTCGACATCAGTAACCTATATAAAATGTTGGATAATTGCTAAGAACTTTTGGATGATAATGTCATGTTAACGGGTACATAACTATGAAATGACCCATGATCAAAAAGCTGGTTCTCTTCCCTTACCAACTCCATTTTTCCTACTTAATAGAAATTTAAAAGTATGATCTAGACAGTCGGAGTTTAGTTTTATATAATTCAGACGATTCTTCTATTTTTTTATTTGTAGGAAGAACCACCACAGGTATAAGAAGAAATTTTATGCTATCATGCATTAACTTATTCAGATGAAAATAAGGTTAGTACTAATTGTCCTTCAATGCAGGTCATATTACTCATTATGGTCTACATAACTACAAACAAATGTGATATTTGCGAGAGTCCAAGACTCCCTCACTAGTAATCATTTTTTCTACGGTAACCCAATCCTCCTTACAACTTAAAAAGTGCATTATAAATGATGGGTAAACAAGAAACCATGATTCCACAAGAAATATAATATCACAATAAACACAACTAAACATTGCACGTCTAATAATAAACTAAATATACGGCAAGAAGCAAAAAAATGACGTCGCTCTCCGCCATATTGGAAATGCGCGGGAACTGGCCATCGGCTGCGTTCAATAAATTGACATGTGCCCTATATGGTCTGTGCACCATTCCTTGTGATGCGTTAGATGCTATACAAACGGAATACAAGAAATATGATGCATTATATGATGGAAAATGTATTGATATGTTGCTGTATAGCCCCTGTTTACAGCGCAGGTTTTTGTGACAAAAAAATTGCGCCAACTTGAGCAGAAATATATTAACAATAGAGAAAATAAGGTACCTATTTAATAATATATAACCAGTCTGTTGAACATACTGTTAAACAATAAAATAGACTCTTATATGTATATAACGTTAGTGAAGAAAATATAAACCAAATAGGTGTAACTAAGCCTAATTTTGTAAAATTTCTCGTGAACCAGTTACAGAAATTATGCATAATTTAGGTATAAGTGGTGGCTAATAGAATAAAACGGTAGTAGTAATTGGGGCTCTATAACTACCTAATTAGTATTTTTGCTACTAAACACCCTTATTAATCTGTTATTTTGGCTCAAATAATAGGAAACATCATTATAATTTTGCCAAGAAATAGAGAAAAGGATGAATGTATCGATAGGTTGATTTTGAGTTATCATAGAGGCATATAAATAAATGAATAATAAATAATCCTCGTATTTACATCTTCTGTGAATGAAAAACAAAAAATATATTAAATATTTAAACGCAGCAACGAAATTTCCACATATAATTTTATTCACGTTCCAAATTATTCCGGACAAAAACATTTTTAAATCAGCCAGCTGGAATTAGCGCGTAATTATACCAAATTCACATCAACAAATAAAAATTCTGTTCATATACCACGATGAGAGACATTCTAACATTCGTTCAGCTAATGTTCCTTGTAGAAGCAAGGAATGTCGTCTTAGTCTGCTTACGTTTTTGCTACACCACAGTTATTGACCAGCTTACCACTTTCTACCATAAAAACTTAACTGGCAGCACTAAATCAGTGAAATTTAAACCTTAATGTTACCATTTAAAGTCTATTTTTCCTTGTTTGTTGTTGGATTTAACCCTTTTAAAAGACGTATATATGCCTTCGTGCATTGAAGGCGCTGGTAGTTCTTGCATCAGGTAGAACTGCGAAGTGATTGTAGGGTTTATAAGACTTTGATTTATTCTCTACGTTTGATGGCAGTTTTGATAGTCAATAAATTATAGCCCATCGTAGGGAAATAATTTAGCGAATAATTGCAAATATTATGCTAAGCGTAGCAATTTTTTTGCAAATCAAATTTGCATTTAAAAATTCCTTTATTTCAGTAACATTCAATGTGAAATGTATTTTTTAAATATAAATCATGTTTAAGTAGTACCGTATTTAAAAAAAATTGCAGATACCTACTTACTATATGAAAGCCACGTGCTTTCGATAAAGTTCACGTGTGAAAGATGCAATATTACGTTATTGTGTGTTAAAATTTAATCGAATTTAGAAGGAATATTATATTAAAAAGTTAATGATATAAAAATATTATCTAATTCATGAAATTGATAGATTTATTTCATTTTTTGAAAAAAAGAACGTAAAATCCACTTACTCTGGCTAATTAAAAAAGGAGAGGTCTTTTTTTGTAGTCAAAACATAATATTTTTTAATATTTTTTTTATATAAATATCAATGGAATAAAATGAAATATATCTAAGAAGCCTTAATAAGTTTTGCAATAATAAGTAAGATTTAATTTTTTTATAACCACAATAATTCTCCAAATTTGGAGGCCTATAAAATATTTTTTGCAAATCAAATAGATACATATAATATTTTAAGATTTTTCATCAGATTTACGACACCTATTAAACTAAACAATTAATTTCCATATCTATAGATAAAAGAAATGAGTAAAACAACATAGATAGATAATATATTATCACTAAAATACTAAGCATACCTACTTATATTTTTTGCATTGAATATTGCATAAAAATATTTTTTTATACAATAATCTATTACGTTAGTGGTACTTTACACATAATATATCTATTTAAAGTCTATTTATTACTTAATCCGTTATTAATAAATCCGACCTAATTTCGCAAATGACATTTAACTAATTTTTTTACAAGCTTATAATTAAATGAGGTTTGAAGTAATAATAAAATTAGTGTAAAATAATACGGGTGCGGTGAAGCGTCACATCGAGACAGGTTTGTGTGTCCTTGGGGAGAAATGCCGACGTTCGGCGAAAGTACTTTACTGACCAACGCCAACCGCCAACGAGAATAAGGGTGGTTACAGACGAGGCGGTTAGACGCGTTTTTTAGCTGTTTTTTGCACGGTCCTTCTCTTATATGTAGTATATTAATGCGGGTAATAGACCGCCTCCTTGGTACAGTGGTTAACGCGTGAGCGTAGAACCGAGGGGTCCTGGGTTCGATTCCCAGTGGAGACGAAGAAAATAAAATGTCTCGCCCTGGCAGGACACAAAAGGCTGATCTCTTACTTGTCCCTAAAGAAAATCGATCAGTGAAACAGATGTATATAATGCATCTGCCCTTTACCTCACTAGGGGACATGGGACTTCACTTAATGCGGGTAATCCTAAAGGCGCAAGATCATTTTCATCTGAGGCTCTACAGCCGCCAGATAGTTTTCTCTGTATTCACACTTTACTCCAGCTTTTCACATCAATGGTTTTTAAGTCCTGTAGACCTACCAAGAGTTTACAGTGATCTTAGTCACTAGCAAATTCGTAAAAAGATTGTATGGAAAATTACACAGCACTCACTTAGAAAACTTATTTTGGTAGTAAGAGTGATAAATCTAACCACGGTGTTCCGGTTTTCCATCGAACAAAGCGCAAAAATGCTTTCCTTAGACCTGAAGTAAGTTTAAAACTTGCTCAGTATGTTTGTATAAGTTTACTAGATATCAATTATCTATCTAATAAATTAATGTGTACTTAAATCGAAGTTGTATTTTATTTTCCTCTATTTTCTACAATATTTCTGTGTTATGGAAGTACATCATGTACCTTCCTACTTGTGACAGAGCTTTTAATGGTTTTTGGAATATTCTTCAATAACAAAAAAAAAATGTTCGTTTCCGGACCTAAGCAGATAATTATTGTGCCTTTTTTATTGATGAGAAAAATAGAAATTTCAAACAGTGATAAGGCAAAAAATACTTGCATAATATATTTATTATGTTTTTTTTTCAACTAAAGTCTAAATTAAACTTTTCACCCGTCCAACCCGCGCAATCTGTAGCAAGCCTAAGTTCAGGTTTGTGAATCGTAAAAAGATAGACGGAGCGCAGTAATAAAAACTAATCAGTAAAATAAATTATAAACTCGTTGCATTGTTTATTTTATAAGTCGGTTATATTGTTACTTATCGGCTCATTTATTATTTATTTTAGTACGAAATTATTGATGTAACTTTGATATTGTAAGCTTCCTGGAGTAATTATTTATTTGTAAATGTGCCATTTAGAATATTAATTTTTGTAACTTTTCTTCCCTTGTGAGATTTGTTCTTATTGGAAAAATATACGACTTTTGCAAATTAAATTGACGCTTATTCAAAAATTTGTGTAACATTGAAATGAAAAAAGACGTGTGGCCCTCGGGGACTGCCGCGGTAAAGCTATTACATAGCATGCCTTCAAGCCACACATCCATGCAGGTCGGAGTGGGGAGCGTGAGGTTTTTCGTTATGGAATTTCTGGATTCGGTCCCCGCGCTCAAGGCCCGCGATAGAAGCTATGCAATAGCTTAAAAAAAAGACAAGATATTTGTAAATTGTAAACCGTAAACATCTAACAGATATTAATGAATTTGCAAACACGGCAAAAAGCTTTACATCAACAGGCCTATTATTGTTTCATACTGCAACCCAGTGTGAGGTTAGTGTTAGGTTAATAATATAATAACATAATAAAAACGGGCCAAATCAAAGGATCCGAAAATGCAGAGTTTAATGAAAAATGCCATACACACATTCAATTTCTAGGTACAGTGTGGTAGAGTCTCCCTCTATTATGTCTATTTATCCGTTTTTAAATAAATAATTAAAATCATAATCTTAAAGAAAACTTAGAAGAAGTCAGATAAGCACTGGGGAGTCTAAAAACCTAAAAAAATATTCAGGTACCTACGTACCAAAAAATTTTGCAGTCCTTTAACCAGGTGTAATCTACAAAATTGTTATGTAAATAGGTACTAATGAAATAAAAATAGTACCGTTCGTTAACCCCGCTATAAAAAAACAGTTTATAACTTAGGCTTAGAATAAACTCGTTGCTATATAGGTATAAGCTTATAAGTAACAGTTCATATAAATAATTATCACCAAGTTTGGCGTGAGAAGGTCTAGTTGATCCTGTATGGTATGCCATGAAAAACTTATTTGCATGCGATGAAAAACATGTGACATTAATAACATATAATTAAACCTATAAAATACTCGAAGTTACTGGTATAGAACATGCAACAAATACTACCAGAAATTTTTAATATTAACACACTTAAAATTTAAAATTGGCTAACAATTCTAATAACATTTGTTTCTTTATGTTTTTGTACTTTTTAATATTTAATAATGTATTCATTTTTTGTATAGTACTATACTGGCAATGTCCTGTGTGGAAGGCGTCCGCGTCGGTCGCCTCTAGCACAGGTTTATACCTAGTTGAGGTGATCGTCGAGTTTAAATTTAGGTCAATGTATATGTACTAAATAAACGATTTTTATTTATTTATTTATTTTAATTCTAATAACAGTTCCAATAGGAAGATTATATTTCCTCTAAAAAAGCGTTACATGCCTGCCAAATTCTGCTTGAAAAAGCTGCCAAGTTTTTACAGATAAATGCCAATATGATAAACTTAAACTTCACGACAATGATGGAACGAAATATCTAATATAGGTATATATCTAAATCGGTCTGCTAAAGTAATAAGATTAGTTACTGCTTACATAAATCTTGGCATGCAAGAATGCAAGGCATGCTTATGCAGATTTAATGACTAAAATTTAATAAGATTTTGCCTTTTTTCAATAATAACAGGATACCTAATATATAAGTACATAAGTACTAAGTAGTAAGTATTAGTGTAGGAAAGTAAGTAAGACTAGTGCGATCTATTTCTACTAAAAATAAGTCGCATTTCTATACATTATTTTGTTTATCATGTCCTATAACATCAATACAATTCCATCCCCATATCTCCTGTCTTTGTTATAAACTATATCATCCCTAAAGATTTTAAATCGGTTAAAATACCGCGGGAGCATGTCGCCAGTCGCAGTATTTATTCTAAGTTTTTCTCAAGGAGTCTCAACGATTAGGAACCGGTCGGGAGGGACGTTGCACTCAGCCCTCCCTGCTACTTGCCTATGAATGAGTTATAGCAAAATAGATGCTGGGAAAAATAAGGATAAATAATAAGTATTTAATGTTTTGTTAAGCGATGTGATCAAGTGATCATCTTTTTCTGAAGTTAGATTCTAAAACTAAAAGACGAAAGCCACCAGAAGAAAAAGTCTATTCTTGAGTGGCATAGACTTTATATTTGTCTATTTATCTATCTATACTAATATTATAAAGCTGAAGAGTTTGTTTGTTTGTTTGAACGTGCTAATCTCAAGAACTACGGGTCCGGTTTGAAAAATTCTTTCGGTGTTAGATAGCCCATTTATCGAGGAAGGCTATATATCATCACGCTAAGACCAACAGGAGCGGAGCAATGCGGGTGAAACCGCGCGGCACAGCTAGTCAGAGATAAACCCGGGCTGTAGTAAAACTACCTGCAGAATGTGATTTTTAGTTTTTAACTGAAGTTTGTTTAATGGTTTCACCGAAAGATTTTTAACGAACCAGTTTGATCTGCAAATGAATAGGTAGGTGGTTTTTTGTATCTTATACATCGTAGAATTTTTAATCAGATTTTTAAAAATGTAAATTATAAGTGAAGCCAGGTGATAAAATAAGTACATAATAAGCACTTATATAGTTAGAATCGGCACGGACTTGACCGATATCTAATTGTCTCCACGGAACAGTTATGTTAGTATTGAAAGGTTACCGATAGTCGCAGGTTCGAGTCTCGATCGTGGCATTTGGAATTTAATTCATTAATTGAAACGCGCACTGACCTTTTCAGAGTAATTGTGCAGAGTAATTAAAAATATAGAGAAATACTGTTTTATTGTCATACAACAACACTCTAATGAGAAGTTATGTTCTTATATAAAGTTTTAAAAACAGATTGCACTTATACAAGAATCGATCAATCAAAAAATTTTCAAGAGTTTAAATATTATAAACAACTAGATTTCCGCCCGCGGCTTCGCCCGAGTTTTCTAAGAAAAACCCGCATAGTTCCCGATCCCATGAGATTTCCGGGATAAAACCTATCCTATGTGTTAATCCAAGTTACCCTCTATATGTGTGCTAAATTTCATTTTAATCGGTTCAGTAGAATTTGCGTGAAAGAGTAACAAACACACACACACACACGCATCCTCACAAACTTTCGCATTTATAATATTAGTAAGATTTAACCAGTGTTTGATATAAGAATCCATCTGCTCCAAATTCTGACAGAGTTGCTTCAGAAAATTGAAAAATAGCAAATCCTTTGATTCCGTCTCGAATCTGAGACATTTCGATAAAGAAACCACTAGAACAATGGGGCAACCTAAGGGGGCAACATCATAGAGTGATGCTTGCTGTATTTATAGGTAAATTGGCTGCAATTTTCTTAGACTACCAGTCAATTTGAGGCAATAATAAATGGGTATTGAATGAGCGCGGTTTAAATCCACGTTGAATTTCAATAACCACATAAACTGCGAAGGCAGGGTTTATTGGTTCGCAAACCGCATATAAATGGACATTTTTTAGCTATAGCGTAGTTAGGCATGTATATACTCTATGTAAGGTTTTCAAAAGATTGTGATAGGAGGTTTATGTTTTCCGGTTTTTGTATGATTTAAATAAATAAATAATTCAGGACAATTTTCACACACGGCACGATCTGATCCCATACTAAGCTTTCGCTTGTGTTATGGAAACCAGATGGCTGATAAACATACATATATAACTTTTAAATAAATACTTATATAGATAATTAACAACCAGACACAGAGAAAACATCTATGTTCATCACACAAATTTTTGCCCCGGGTGGGAATCGAACCCACGACCAGGCAAGGCAGGACCACTACCAACCAAGCAAACCGGTCAGTCATTTAGTTTAGCGTATTGGTAAATTAGCACTTGAAATCACAGATAATATACTACTATTCTAGTAGTTAGATCAAGAAGATGGCGTCGGATCACTCCCGTGCCTTAAAGAAGTGATTATGGTAAGAATGGTTAGTATTTTTTCATATTACGTATCATATAATATTATTTAATACTATTAAGGTATACTTAGTTTTAATCGACAAAACTCATTCCCGCAAACAAGAGCAAACCATAAGATTAATGTGTACTTTAAAAGCCTCTATAACTTCATTACTCTTCTCAACCGAAGCTCTAAATGGTATCAAAAATAATCATTCATGTATCTATACCCCCATTACTCTGTGCCCCACATAACTAACTTGAATTAAAGATGACACACAAACAGAAGAGTCGCACACAAATGACACGCCAACACCTTATTGTATAGTTTTTAACGTTTTTATACAATAATTACGTTAGCCCTTCGATAAATGGGCTCTTATCTTGACGTTTTAATGTTTATTTGCTCTGTGCATTGAATTTAACGGATGAAAAGTGAATTTTTTACTAGTTTAAACCGGTATTTTCAAAAACCGGTAAAAACTCTATCATATTTGCATTTACAAGTGTTTATGAATTTTTTTTAGTATTACCGATTCGAAATGTCGTGTGTACCTACTTCATTTACTTAATATAGTTACAATGTTTTGATAGATGATGGATGGTGAGTATTGAATAGTGATCAGTGAACTACATACATTTAATAAATATATATAAGAGCCTGTGCACACGTGTCAGAAGTGAAACTTCTTTGGCAAGATTCAAAGATACCAAATCACGGAAGTCTCGTTAGTCATAATTTTAGGCATCTTTATACTTTTGTAGAGCCGTTTTATACAAAATCAATTGAAAGAAAGAAGAAAGAAAGAAAGAAGATTTTCTTTCTTTCAAAATCAATTGAAAGTTCCCTTAACACTGAGGCGATTTACGTCACCAAAATATGCAACGTAAATTTTTATAGCGGTACTAAATGCCTGTACAAGTTGTTAAATGTTTAGTTCTATTTATAGAGACAATTCCGCAGGACAGGTGATGTTTTGTGTTGTAAACAACGAATTTGACTACATTAGTAGAAGTATAGACGGGCGGACTTTACGAAGGATATTTCCCTGGTTTATCGAAGTTCATACCTACTACCTTCTCCATTTATTTGGTAAATAGTAACCTAATGCAATTATAATAAGAATACAGAATAAAACATACATAGAGTTAATTCTTAAATCGACCAACAAAGTTGGTGAAATACAACAATATAAAAAATTTATGGAGACCAATTTACAAAATAAGATAAATTAGAATGTAGAACTGTCAAATAGGGTCACAGAGAATGTGAAATAGAGTTTTATAATAATTACTTGAAAGAAAGAAAGAAAGAAAGAAAGAAAGATCATTTATTTGACTCCACAAAAAAATAACACGCACACAATACAATTAGATTAAGACAATACAATTCAAACACAGTAAAATTAAAATATATATAACTAAATTAAAAGATATAAAATTAAGAAGTGGAGCCAAAATGGTAGCCACTCAGCATAAATTGCAACGCAGCTGTTGCAACACTGATTTTCAGTGGCCCCTCTTTGAAGCGACTTCTTTTGATTTCTTCTTTGAATTATTAAATATTAATAATTATTAATTCTTCTTTGAATGTCTATCTTTCGTATATTAGAGCTTTCTATTTGAAAAATCTATGTTTATCGGTAAAACATACTCTTTAAGTTTTTTTATGTTGTGTAGTTATTTTTCGTTCAGAAAATCTTTTGATCTACAGAAAAATAATTTTTGACTTTCGTTGAGTCTTATGCATTATGGACTTTTTTTTGTTTTTATGTAACTAATATTTTAATGTCGATTTTCAAAGCTTTTAAATATAAAAAAGAAGCTGGGAAAGACACGTCAGGTATCTAGATAATACTAGGTTATTTATTTAATTGAATACATTGTGTCAAGGTATCGACGTTAACAGGTTTCAAATAAAAAATATCAAGTTCAGTTAACTTTGATCGCCATATTTGTAAACATTGGACTTGGTGGTTTTGCACACAGTAAAAGATATAATATAAGTGTGTAGCTTAGATAAGGATAAGGCGCTGACTCCACGAGCGAGAGAATCGCGGCGATATTATCGTCGTGCCACGTATTTCTATACACTCTCTATGGAACCGTCTCCACACGGCGATATTATCGCCGCGATGCGACGAGTGGCAATGAGCGTGCGAAACGTCATTACATCGTCGCTAGCCCGCCGCGACTAGCAACGGACCCGCCGCGCGCTCGCGACGATCGCGCAGCGGGCGCGCTGTCAAACGCAGTGCCATTTCAGCGTTGCCTCTGGTCTTCTCGTAGTTCTCTTCAAGGAAACGTGGCGATACCGTAACGAGTCGCCGCGGAAACGCTGCGATTCCGTTACGACTCGCGACGATACGCGGCGGAATTATCGCTCGTTCGTGGAGATTATCCGACGATATAAGGGCGGACTCGTCGCGATTCTCTCGCTCGTGGAGTCAGCGCCTAAGAGATATATCGAATTCGGAGGTTCCAGACAACAAAAAAATTGAGTAAAATTTTATGCTGGATAAGTACTTACCTACCTACCACATTAAAATAGCAACAGTGTGGAAAAGAAAAACCAATCAACAGAATTTCGTACAAACATGTTTTTTTTAATTAAATACATATTGTAAATAAACATTAATTATGCATTTCGCCATTTTTCCTTTGTCTGTTCAATAAGAAGCAGCTTCATACCAAATTTCAAGATTCTCCGGAAATACCTACCCTGTAGGTTTCTTTTCTTTTTATCCTTATATGTATAATTATGAACAGCATCTTCTTATATATAAAAATGAATCGCAAAATGTGTTGGTAAGCGCATAACTCGAGAACGGCTGAACCGATTTCGATAATTATTTTTTTATTATATTCCTTGAAGTACGAGGATGGTTTTTATGTAGAGAAAACGTAAATATGTACCACGGGCGAAGCCGGGGCGGACCGCTAGATTATATTATAAAATTACATATATACCTACCTATAGGTACCACGCCAAAGATATCCCATTTTCATATCTTAGCTGGCTGTGGTCACCGACTTAATAATTGCACTATTTCTGTTCATCTTGTTTCGTAAGATCATCTCACTCACTAGTTTAGAGATCTGCAGGAAATATAATTTGACACAATCTGATGCAATACTTAAATATAATTACGTGCATTTATATATTTTTTTTAGTTACGTAGTTTATTTTTGCACGAAATATATATTTTTTTAAATATTTGTGCGAAGTCTGAAGTACAATACTTTCTAACTACATCTATAATAATTACAGAATAGCAAAAGTTCGTATGATACCTTCCAAGAACAACCGCGGGACTAACATAGTTCTTCTTGCGCGGTTTTAACGTAGTTTACATAATGCTTCTTAAATAATAACATACGGAACCATACAAGGCAAGTATTAGACACAGACTTCTATTTGCAATAGACCGGTCCGCGTCGTGTGAGAATCCTGCGCGCATCCTGATGACAAATGTATCTATGTAATAAAGTTACGTTTTTTATCTGTAGTACAATGTACGTATGATTGGACTTTAATTAGTGGCTCTTATTTTTGTTCTAAGTGTAAAAAGCCAGTTTAAAATTATTTTTATTTTTACATAAACATTTGATATAGTAAAATATATAAAATTGTTTCAGAAGTCTTAGATTAATGTAAAGGATGCCTATGTAAAGATGTAGAGCATTCTATAGTAGAGCCATTTTAATAGGCAACATTTGACAGTTCAACAAAATTCAACAACGTAACCTAGTAACGACAACATAGAATAACATGATATTTCTTTCTGTTAGATCTGCACATTTACTTAACTTTTTTCAATAACGATTACATATTTATAATAATAATGACCGATACAAGTAATTTTAAGATTTCATTTTACTGATGAACCATTCTAAACATAATAAACAATTTCTGAATTGAAGAACTGACGTCGCTACAATTTTGTGTCAATAAACCTTTTTTCTTTTTAAATACCAGAGATGTTACTTCTAAAAATCGAGATCTGACATCTAGAATCGAATGCATTGATTACTTGTGAACAAAAATCATCATAAATTAATAAATTCGATTTACAAATGTTTCAAATCCGTATCGATTAATTCACTTTTAATCGATGTTTTTAAGCAGGTTACCTCTCTTTGAAGATAAAATTGATAGACGTCAAATGTTGCCTATTAAGTTGGCTCGACTATAATGGTAAAATAAATTTTAAATTAAATCGTAACACACAAAAAATTAAAACTTTCCTCTTTACAAGAATATAATGAAATGAAAATAAAATCCGACAAAATATGTTATAGGAAATACAATATACCTATAATAATCATTATTTTATGATTATAAGTAAAGAGTATTTTCTACAGAGTACTTGCAGGGAACATTTAAGTAGTTGGTGTACACGACTCATTTGTATATTTGGTATTTACTGCTTTGTTACAAATAATTCTGATGCTAATTTTCAAACCGTTTGTTCTCCCATTATGTTGACACCTGAGTCACAGTAACCAAATATACAAATAATAAAAATAATAGTTAAAAAAAAACTAAAAAACACACTTTTTATAGAAAACCGAACTAAAAATAGAAAATTATATCAAATTAGTGTAATGTCATCGGTCCTCAATAAATCTACAAAGTTTGAACGAAATCTGGCCGTTTAAAGTGGGTCAAAATCGCGCCCAAAGAAGTCGGTCACAAACAAATATCGTGTAAAAAGAGGATGGTTCAGGTGAAACTATGGGGGAAAAATGATACTTTTTTTGACTTTGGTGTGCTTAAATCTCAACCAGGATAAAAATGTATAGACTAAAGCAAAAAATAGCTAGTTTTCACTAAATTAAAACTAAAATTTCATTGATTAAAGCATATCAATTAAATTACAATTTAAATCATTCTTTGTTTAAATTGTAATTTAATTATATTTTAAGTTGAAAAAGGCAATCTACAAAAATTGTGAAGGGATTCTAAAGCCTGTAACACAGTTTCCAACTAACACAGGCTTTAGTTTCCCCAAATTTTAAATGTATTATTTTACTTTTTCAATAAAGATATTCTTATTCTTATTCTTATCAATCTATTACAAACTTAATTTTTATATTTTCGTTTTTGTAGTAAAGGAAAAAATAAAACAACGCATATACTGTAATTACTTTATTACATCAAATGCATAGCATTATGATATTTTAAACAATAAATAAATTGGTGTGATATATGATACCTTGTATATAACGATTTAACTATAACATTAATCCTCATGTTTACGCATTAAATATAGTATATAAGTATTAGGTAAATTATTTTTTAGAGATATTAGAAAAAAAAATGCATAAAATGTCCCAAGGTTGTTAGAAACATTCCACAGTGCTGGTTTTATTTTTTAATTTGTGTTAAATTAAAATTAAAGCTAAAAATTTATTAATAATGTTTTGATTAGGTATCTGATAATTACTGACTCTTATACTTTTTACCCGACTACGGCAAAGCAAAAGGAGGGTTATGATTTTGACAGGCTATGTATGTATGTATGTATGTATGTATGTATGTATGTATGTATGTATGTTCATCTGTTCCCTCGTAACTTCTAAACTACTTATCAGAATTCGACAAATGACATATCATTAGAAGCGTCTTAATTGTCCGCTGGTTATAGGCTATATGGGATTTCACAAAATCTAATGTGGCGCCCTCTAGCGGACAAAACATACAGAGTAAAAAAATAAAGTTAAGATAAATATGCCGTGTTTGGTATCATTTGAAAGCTTTTTACTTGCACATTTTGAATATATATATATATTACTAGCATTTGCTTGTGACTTTACCTGTATTCATGGGCTGATTGCATATAATTCACATCTTTTCGTTCATAGCTTCTTTATTAGTTCATCAATTTAACTTTTGTTTTATACTTTTTCAGCGTCGTTATTTGTCGTAGTTGGGTTTTATTTGTTTTACTTTTTATCTTGTGAGTCATGTAAAATAATATTTTGTAACTTGGGTATGACGAAGCCAAAATGAAGACAATCGGTTAAAAAAAATGTGTGCGTGTACTAGTGTACACACGTAAGAAGTGAAACTTCTTTATGATCTTATTTTTCAAAAAATAATTTACTATATGCAACTTTACAAAAAAAAAAACGTCGTGGTAGGGATAAGAAAAAGATAATATTTACTATATTTAACGCGTAACCCTGGACTAATGAATAAAACATATTATTTTGAATAAATCTTTATGAAGTACATATGTTCTATTCACTCTAATAATAATACATTTCAATATATTATGTCAGTTTATACTTAATTTAAGTAAAGAAGGAATGAATAAGAAATGCTTTAGTTGGTTCTTGGAAAAAATATCTTTGGCTAAAGGAAAATTGCAAAATAAATTGTACTTATAGGTGACATTACAACTTTAAAATAAAATAAAAAAAAACAAAAGCATGGTTCCCACAGACTATAAACTTGTGTAAAAAGATTTCAAATTAATTTTATAATAGCACCAATATTGAAATATCAGCACATCGCGTTTTTTATGCAGGCAATTATTAAACATTATAAACCAGCCAAAATAAAAAGTATTGCATTATTGTGGTATTTTATATCAATTGCAGTTAATATTATATGCAATATGCAAGCATTTTAAAACGATATGGTTAGTTTTAGTAAGTTAACGCGCCGAGTTACAGCGCTAAAAGTTTAGAAAATATACATCATAGATTATTAAATATTGAGATATGTTATACAGATAATTATTTACTATGGTAACACTCCTACGGATTCATAGACTGGTTAGCCGACGTTTTAAATGATGTCATGATATAGGAAGACCTGATCTTTATTCTACATTTCCTTAAACATTATGAAAATACATAAAAACGTCCATCCAGAATTTATTGCTGATCCGTTCACCTTAGGCCATATAAATAAAATTTAAACAAACACATTAAAAGTTAACAATTAATATTAACGAATGTTAAAATTTACAAAACTACAACTTAACTAACAAAATGTCGCTACATTAATTATACAAACATACCTAAATTTATTTGGTCTCATTTTAGTAACGGTAATAAAAGAATGTACATTAAATCAATGTTACACGAATAATAATTTTTATTCTGTCGTGAGAAGCGGTTAATTATTATCTGTGGCGCAATGTTTTGGCGCGAGTTTGACAGCTGTCACCCGAGGTTACGGCGAAAACACGCGCAAACTTCTGAGTAGTGTTGCCAGAACATTGGCGAGGCATTCAGCGCGTAGAGCCAATTGTCCTTCTAAGGTGGAATTTTTGTCTTGGCCGTGACCTTGGGAGGCTTTTGTATTGTGCTCATGAATGATTTGTGCCATTTCAGCACCAGCCAGCTCCTTGAAGGCCGCAGTCACATCGTGGACGCGCAGGACGAGATTACGCGTTTGTAGAGGCGCGGAGGTGTGTGTGCCAAGTGCCTGTAAAATAGTTGAATTATAATAAAATAAATTAATTATAATAAAATAAATACGAGTAATAAATAATAATACACATTGAATAGTAGTTGAATTTGTTTTTTTATAATCAGATTAAGCTTTTTAAACAGCTTTTTAAATCTAGATAAAAAACACTGCTTAATTAATTTGCTTAAACTGCTCTCTGCTGCTATTGCTTATCCGGATACAAAAATTAATCTTTCAGTTATTTCTTGTGACATAATCTAACATTCATCACAATCCATTGAAACTAATCTAATGTCGGGCGATTACCACCAATCACCCAATATTATTAGCATAACATGTTAAAGGAAGAATCAAATATAAACCTGAGCAAGATCAGCAAGCCTCCTCAACGGCGCCAAGCAGTCAGCGAGCGCTGATGCTGCAGTGGTTCCACTGTTCCCGCCCAGAGCTCCCACTAGCGTGCGAGATGTTCCCACTAGGGATACTGCGCACGATGTTAACTCACTACGTGCACGCTGTTAAAGAAATTATTATGTTTTAATTAATTCAAGAGAATTCTGTTTATCATATTGTTGTAATAGATTTTAGTTAGTAAAATATTAGTAAAATCCTAATCCTACTACTATTAAAAAGGCGAAAGTTTGTATGTATGGATGTTTGTTACTCTTTCACGCAAATACTACTGAACCGATTACAATGCAATTAAGCACACATATAGAGGGTAACTTGGATTAACACATAGGATAGGTTTTAACTTTTATCCCGGAAATCCCACGGGAACGGGTTTTTCTTTGAAAACGCGGGCGAAACCGCGGGCGGAAAGCTAGTATTAATATATAGCTAGAATGTGATGTCTTTATACTTTGTAGTGTTAAGTAAAATATTTCAAAGATTCTGTGGAGAACACAGTTTTTTTAATTATTACATAAAATGTTAAAGCTCTAAAGTTGCCTAATGCGTATGTTAAGACTAGAGAACCACCTCTACAATAAAATAAGCTATTAAAAATGTGTGATAATAGTGCACGTTATAAATATAAAATAACTAGCGATCCGCATATTTACATATTTCGCAATTAAATGTAGCCTATGTTCTTTCTCAGGATCTGAAGATTATCTGTGCCAAATTTCATCAAAATCGGTTCAGTAGTTTATGCGTGAAAACCATACATACAAACCTTTAGTCTTTATAATATTAGTATAGAAGTTTAGATTAGAACATACCTGAAACTTAACTTCATCTATATCTTCACCACCACCGTGAGCATGCTGATGCGAGCACTTCTGGGCCACCTGGTGCAGCCTCTGCAACAGCCCGTCCACCGCTACTTCAGTCTTACACAAGAGATTCTCTATAGACACGTGTCCGTTGTTCCCAGCTTGGAATTCCGGAAACTTCACCGTCGGAGGCGATGGAGGCGTCGGAATATCATCCACGACTTCATCCTTAAACCGCACGTGGTTCTGGCTCTTCGTAGTGGGACTGGCGCTGTCCTTCCTAAAAGGCTTTCGTTCGGAAAGAGGAGGACTGAACAATCTCTGATCGCTGCACGGCGCACCGTTCAAGAGGTCAGGCCGGTTGCTGAAACGGCGATTCATTTGCGGCGAACATAACGACAAAGCCGTCATATCTTTGTTCTTTAATATTGTGTTTTTAGTTTCCGAATTCGAGCGCACGTGACGATTTTGCAGCGTCATAGAACTGTAGGTTTGTGTCGAACGTATACTTGTTTCTTCGTCAGTCAGTCTACTCTCTAATTCGAGATTTCGGTAGGTGTTAAGGTTTCTTTGGAAATGTGGTGAGCCGATGCTCGCGTGGCGTTCCATCCGCACTGGTGACAGTTTCTGTGAAGTTTTCATTCGTAAAACCTCTATACTTGGTACTGGAGGTAAAGGGGGCTTTTTAGGTGGTAACATGATCGGAGGAGGGGGTGACAGAACTCTGTTTTCTAATCGGGGTGGTACTTGCGGCGGGGTCTGTTGCTGAGTTTCATTTATGTCGCAAACCACTTTATAGTTTAACTTTCTATTATTTAAAGTGCTAAAATGGTTATTTGGTATTTCGACAGCTGTTAATTCGTTGTTTGTACAGGTAAAGGAGTTGGATCTGGGACGTGGTGCGGGAGTGGGCGGTGTTTTAGGCGGTCGTTCGGGAGGCTTTTTAATTTCGACACTTTTTCGTCGTGGAGGAGGTCGCACTTCACAAACATCAGGCATTGAATCAGAATTATGTAGGTTACCATCAATTTGTTCAGTTTCATCGCTATCTTCATTCTTACTTTTATCTTTACTACAGCATGAAAACATACCTTTTCTCTCCACGGTAGGATATTCTATAACATGTGCGTTTCCGTTGACTTGTTTTTCGCCAGATATACTTTTTCTTTTTCCTTTGGGAGAATCCGATTTTGTTTTGCCTTGACTACTACTTTTATCTTTTAATAGCAGACTATTTCTAGCGTCACTTAAAGTTTTAGCAGTAAACATATTCCTAATCTCACTAACGGTTAACGCTCCTCTTACTACTTCACCATTAGCAGGTTTTGCATCACTGGTTCCATTTTGTTCATTTTTCTGGTCAATTAATTCAAGTTGATTTACATATCCATGGTCTTTTTCTAAATTAGAGGAGCTTGAAGTTGGTGGCGGTGGAATTATATACGACATAATTTCTTCAGGAGTGAGTTCAATTGCTGGCGTCACTTTAACTGTAGGTGGTTGAATCGTAACATTTGCTAAAAATTCTTCTAATTCATTTGCTTTTGGACTACTGTCTGTTTCGTCCACGTTGTTGTCATCTGCAAATGAAGGCGGAACAATTGGTAATATTTGAGGCACTTGTGTGGCGCAGTCTAATTCATCGGGCGTTTGAGGGGGAGGTATTAATGTTAAATCTATAAGCTCTGCGTCGTTGTCTATTGATTCTTGGAAGAAAAATGGTAACTCTGCAGCGTTGTCCTCTCTGTTACTTTTTTCTCTAAGCTGCTTCAGGTATTCTTTTAAATTAGGTTCTTTATTGTCATTTGTGTTTGTAGCATCTGGACTCATTAATCCAAAACTAGTTCTAACACTCTTATTAACTGGTTTGTTAAGATGTTTTCGTACAGGACTACTAGTGGGCGTGTATGAAGAATCATTGTCACTTTCAGAGTAAACCATATCATTATTGAGAGCCAATAGTGCATCAGTCAAACCACAGTTATTCAAAATGGCACTAAGACCTTGCGATTGTCTTTTTGTTAAATCATTAACATTGTCTTTGTTACTTTCAGGTACACTTAATACGCTTAAACCCTGATTAATTGTTTCAGTTAGTAACAATAAAGAATCACTATGCTTAAGTATGCCGGGTGCATCATCTGCAGCAGACATTTTACTATTGATAGACTCAGTATCGCTTTCAATTTGATCTACACTTGTTTCTTTGCCTACCAGTTCATCTCTTATTGTACCATTTTCATTGTAAACATCACAGTTTTGAGTCAAGTACTGTTCTGAATTTTCAACCAGCTTTTGCATTTCCGCCACTCTTCTTAATACTGCTTCATTTTTCGCTTCAACCAGCCGCGGATTGTTAGCGCTTTCTAATAGTTCCATGGACAAAACGCTTTGTAGATCAAAGCCCATGCCATCATCTAGGAAACATGTGTCATTGGGATCGAAGAGCCTAAAGCTATCGTTTCGTTTGCATTTCTCGAAGTGTAATTCGGGACCGAAGTTTGATTTATCATATCCTAATAAAGGACTAGAGTTATTGCTGTTATTTCTGTTAGCAATATTCGAGTTCATGTTGGTGTCGAGAGATTTTGATTGGTCGGGCGTGGAGTGGTACGGCGGAGGCATTGTGAATATTGCGAAGTGCTTTTTAGAGTTCGATACAGGATCATCATAGTACAAATAACTCCATTTTGCTGGGACCACGTTGTGTTGTGATAAATATGGCGGCGCTGGAATAGTATGAACGAGAATTGATTATCATGCATATTGCAACACAGTTAATGATAAATGAATTCTTAAGTAAATGATTGTTATGGTTGACATGAAAATATTTACCTATATCTTCTGTCATTGGTTCCCTTTCCTGTTCAACGGGTAAGTCCTTACCAGTTGCAAGTTTGTAATACCTTGAAAGAAATTAAGATAAATTATTATTTGCTTTACACAGCACAAATCAACCAAAAAAACTTTTAACATAAATGTTGTTGTTGCGTGTAAACGAAAGAAAAATAGAGAGCTATTAAAAATAAATTTAGACTTCTCAGTTTACGCGTAGGACCATAAAAAAAATGGCCTCTTATGTTTTCATTAAATGCAGAATATACTTTACAACACACAGCTAAGAACCCTAGCTATAGCACAGTAATATATATTTATTAAGCGATAAGTAAACCATTTTCAACCATTAGTATTTGCAGTTCAATGAACAAATGTCATACCCAGCGATAACAAGCGGCATTTCACCAGCGTCCCTCTCATCCATGAGCAGCGCGAGCACGCGGTCCCGCTGCAGAAAGATGGCGACCTCCGAGCTGCTGCTGCACTCGCTCTTCACTCGGATGCTTTCTACCTCTTCGAGAGATGCTATGGATTGCGGCTGGAAATTTAAAAATGGTTAAATAAGCAGTTTGTAATATGGAAGGAGAGGAGAAAGAGAAGTATTGCTGTAGATGTAGATTAAAAACAGAGGTGATATAGTTTTCGGACTATTAAAGAAAATAAATCATCAATAATTTGAGTATTTCAGAAATAATAATCATTAGGAAGAGGTTGCAGTTGGTGGCTTTATTGTACCTGATACGAGGAAAAGTTCCTTTTTACGAAGTTTTCCTTGAAAATGATTAACTACAAAAGATACAGGAAGAATGGAAATCTATGAAAAACAAGGACTATCTAAGTGCACATTTTGATTGCATACGTAAGTAAATAATTCAATTTTCACATACAAAATCTGTTTAATGATAAAATGATGCCGTACATTACAATGACCTATTATACTAGTAGACGCGGCATACGCCAACAATGCGCCAACATCATTGCACTAAAAAACAGCGTAATTAATACATACCTTCTTACTAACGCATTATCACCAATACAGTTGTTCTCTCTTTCACTCTCACGCACGAGACATAATACATGTCTCACTCATGTACTTCGTAATAACAACTGCCGATTAAAATATAAAAAGAACGTCCAGCCACGACGCTGAATGGTGCGTGACTAAGTGAAACTCGGGCACTTAACTGAGTTTTTTCTTGCCAAAATAGAGTATCGTAACGTATCTAGCTTTTTTATATATCATAGGTACATTATAACATTATACTGACCACAGAGTTCCCTCTGCCAACAATCTGGCTCAAGCCAAAGCGCGGTGACACCAGCAGAACTCGCTCTGGTCTGCTGCTGCTGAAGCATTTCGCTCCGTAGCTCGGGAGACCACCCACTATGTCCAAATAGTGGAGTTTTGCCTGGAAATGTAATGATTATTACTTAAAAGCTATTTACGTATTTTTGTTAAAAAATATTATGAAGGAATTTCTTCTTTTAACGTGTACTAACTATAAGTATTATAAAAAAAAAATCTGCATTTGACACTATTAAATGCTTAATTTTTATTTTTTAAGCAATGAGAATATGTACGTAATAAACGATAATATGTTTTGTTCATGGAGTAGGTAATTAATGTAAAGTGTGTAAAAATAATATTGAAAAAATGAAAATAGTATTTCTATTGTTTCCTAACGTATCAAATGGATATTGGACAGTTTATTTGATAGCTGATGATTATTATCCATATTTACCTGTAACTGCGTTAGTTGCCGCTGACTGCCAGTCATCTGCGCATTGAGTTTCAGAAAGTGCGCCACAAGACGTCGCAGCTCCTTCCTCTTCATGCTTTCTAGAAGACTGCTCGGAACGAACCGCTCTAGACCGAATTCTCGTCTGAAATAAATTGAAACAAACTTTAAGTCGCGTTTTCATTTAGACTTCTTTCAGTGCATTTTCCCGTCGTAATAATGTAGCATTTAGGCCGATTCATAAAGCTAGATATTGAAAAAAAAAATCATACAATATATGAAGAAACTTGCCATTTTACAGTACAAGCTGAAGTCCGCAGTTTTTTTACGTTTGTCCATTTCCATCATAAATTCTACTCATACAATTATTATATTTTTATCTACTTACTCAACAGCCTTAACAGTCAATTTTGCTGGTGACATATTATGCGCAAGCGCATGCTGGTGTATATGCAGTGCTGCCAACCGCAGCGTGACTTCCGGCTGCAGTTCTGGCGCGAAGCGGTTCTTGGCGACATCATTTCTAGATCACAAATTCTACTCACACAATCTTATATCAACTTACTCAACATCCTTAACAGTCAATTTCGCTGGTGACATATTATGCGCAAGCGCGTGTTGATGTATATGCAGTGCTGCCAACCGCAGCGCGACTTCTGGCTGCAGTTCTGGGGCGAAACGATCCTTTGCGACATCATTGCTAGGTCATAAATTCTACTAACTCAATCTTATATCAACTTACTCAACAGCCTTAACAGTCAATTTCGCTGGTGACATATTATGCGCCAGCGCATGCTGATGTATATGCAGTGCTGCCAACCGCAGCGCGACTTCTGGCTGCAGTTCTGGCGCGAAGCGGTCCTGGGCCACATCGTTACAGCACTGCATGTACAGGTAGTCGAGCGCTGCGAGGTCTGTCTGCGCGAGGTCGGCTGCGGAGCTCGGCATGAAGACAATGCGGTAGAGACAGCGCATCTTGTGCGAGCCAGGACGGGAGGCGATCTGGAAATAGTTTTAAAGCTTTTAAAGCTAATTCACAACTACTTTTTGATGTGCGTATGTATGCAAAATCTAAATATCTATAGTCTATAAAATATATTGCTTCTATGCCTTTGGATAGAAGTCAGAAGATCACTACTAAATGACAGTAAAATGCTTCTGGTGAAGCGAACAGGAGAAATCATATAAAAAATAGTCAATTCCTTTTTGAAATGTGGGTACATACATCTAGGGAAGTTTCTTCTAATAAATAATATAACTTTCTACTCACTCTAGCTAAAGACTCCTTAGGATCCAATAGCGTCAACTTATTCCGTCTCAAGCTCTTCACATGCTCCACCACAAGGCTGAAATGCTCCTCCGCGGTAATGCAGAGCTTATCCTTCAAGCTGGTGACCACATCAGCTACGGTAGTTGTCGCGTCGTACTTGAAGGATTTGGTTTGACCGTTTTCCAAGAACACTTTAAGGACATTCGCCATTGGTGGTAGGCAAAGGTCGCCGAGTGAGAATGCTGATGGCTGGAATAATTAAAATATTTTATTGGTTGTTATTGGGTTTGACTATATACAGATTGACATTGTTTCGTAGCGTTACTTTTACGTCTATTTTTTTTCTAAAATATGTCCTTACAAAACAAAATAACTAAACATACTGAAAAATAAAATTTATACATGGTCGTCTATGTTCTCATTACCTGTGTTTTAATGTACGAGCACATCATATGTGTACAATTTATAATTATGTAATCATCATTTTCAAAATTCCTCATCTCAGTTTATTCATATCCACTGCTTACAAAGTCATATTATGTCATGCAAATTTCGATTAATAGTTTCAGACAAATAAAAGCATTATATAACAAACATACCGGATACATAGGAGCGCCATTCAGTTGCACAGAGTCCGCGAACCGCACCCTCGGAGGCCTGGCCCGCAATCTTGCGCGTTTAGCAGCAGACAGGAACGCAGACCGCCTCGCCGGGTTGCCGCTCCTCGCTGGCTGGCAGACGCGTAACGTGACCTTGTCGGAACATGCTCGTACTGCAGAGATGACATGCTCCCTAGCAGCTAGGCTCACGTCTTCTCCGTTGACGCAGAGGATCTGGTCGCCAGGTTCGAGCTGGGAATTGTAAATTACGATTTTTAATATAAGATTCGTGGAAATTTTGAGGTTATAATTGTTTACTTTATTTGAAAGAGATTTTTAATTACGTGTTCTGTGGTCGTTTATGGTATGACTAGCTGTTGCCCGCTGCTTCGCCTGCGTGGAAAAGATAAATAAACATAATACAAATTTTCATCCCCTATTTTATCCCCTTGGGGGTACAATTGATCAAAACCCTTTCTTAGGGGACGCCTCCGTCCTAACATCTACCTGCATGCCAAATTTCAGCCCGATCCGTCCAGTGGTTTGGGCTGTGCGTTGATAGAACACTATATCAGTCACCTTTGAGTTTTATATATATAGATTTCTATAACGAGGATGTCAAAAGCCACAAAAATTTCAAATATGATGTTCTCCAGGGGAATCTTAGTTACATTAAATGATCACAATATTTATATTAAATTTGAGCCAACAACACTGTACTGCTCATATTTTATGAGTTGCATCACAATAAAAGTTATCGTTTTACTTTTTTTTATTGTGAAAGGTCTACAGACTGAAGGGAAGCTTTTTATGGACTTCCATTTTAAGTGTTTTTTGCCACTTGACTGATTTAATTTATGCTATAATAACACAACCGACATAACTTCCATGTACATATTAGATACACATTCGTAGGCGAAAGTCGCGGGTTCGAATTCCGCCTCATGATTCTCATTTATAATAATACTAAAATTAAATATAAAATTCATGATAACTTTTTCAAAATGATCAAAAACTCATTATAATTAAATTCTCCGGCTCCTAAGTACCGACTATGACATACAAAGTTTCCAATTGAAAAGTTTAAAGCATTTTGTACGTGCTTTAGAAGTTTTTAATCTGACTTTGTCCTGTGCAGTTTTGTCCAATATGCTTATTATTCAGGAACATGCTACAATTTATAGAGTTGAGTGAAAGATAACTAACTTATAACAGCTTTCGGGTACAAAATAGCGGACTAGAATATCTATCTATATTCTTAGTTTTGCCCAGAATCAATATAGATATTATTTTAATATAAGTTTAACATACATCCATGCAAACAAACTTTTGCATTAATAATACTAGAATCTATCACGATTCAAACAGACATTAAAATCCATTATATAAACTTTCTCATATATATTATATAGCAGTAGTATCTGTTTACAACCAACATAACAACATACCTTCCCAAAACTCTGCAAGTCGTCAGTCGTCAATCTAGCCAGATATATATACATCCGTCCATCCATACAAACTTTCACCATTATAACCGGTGTTATTAGATAAAAGATAGGTGCCAACTATTCAATATCATTCCTTCCTAACACAAGTCGAGTGGTCAGTCAGTCACATCTGACCAGCACAGGCCGTTGAGAGCCAGCGATGAAGCCGAAAAACAGATATATATGCATCCATCCATCCCTCTATACATACGTTCGCATTTAAAACAACAGTAGGTAGAAGCAAAGGTGCTTGTTTGCGACAAAACTATGGTTTAAGAGTTTCAAGAGTTAGTGGTTATATTACAAGTTACCTTTCCAACACTAGGCGAGTGGTCAGTAACAAATCTGACTAGCACAGGCCGCTCCGACCCAGCTACGAACCCGAAGCCCAGCTCTGGATCCCGCTCGAGCACCACATCACGAGGCGCTGGTGGTGTCTCGTGGGATGTGCTCTCTGGAGCCACGTAGGTCGTTGTTTTGTTGACGTGGCTGGAATTCGGAAGGACTTTGTTGAGAAGAATAATATGTATTCAATGTAAGAGGATTGTTCCAGTTCGTATTATCCTTGATTTATGTCAATGTGGTAGCTAAAAGTATTGGTGTGAGTAAATTATAGTAAATTATCGTATTAGATTATTCCTATCTTTGCCTTTTGTTGTTGGTAAAACATCATATTTATAGGTGCCTCCTATATAGGTATAAATTAATATTTCATTAAAATCACCTTACATAAATAAACCGATCTTAAAGAAAGGAAAGACGCAATGCAATTAAATAAAAACAAACATTAGTAGGTACTACATGTTACGAACATTTCAGTATTAAAGACATTTATAGAGAACAGCCTAAGAGATCTCTACAAGAAAAGCTAAACCTTTAACTTCTTTTATATTTTGAGGGTTTAAATTTATACTCATTACTCACTTGATATAATACGGTTTGCCCCTGCTGTCCAGGGCCTGTTCCCACCCATACGGAAGCTCCTCATCATGGCTACTGGGTTCTCTGCAGCACCAGCTCTCCACTGGTGGTAACCAGCTTGCTGTTCGCGTGATGTGACTGAAAAGATCACATGAAAACATTAAAATCTATACCAATAAAAATCTTCGTTTGTTAGGCCATCTATAAATCAAGAACGGCTGAACGGATTTTAATGGTTTTGCCTTTGTTAGAATTATCTCCTTCTGGATTAAGAAATTGAAAAACAATTGGCTTAGTCAAGGCGGCTTGTTTGTTTAAAAATTAGAATTAAATATTTTTATCGTAGAGTTTTTTCAATAAGGAGATAAACAACCGTTTAATTTGATCGTCAAATATTACTTTCTATAAATAAACGCACAAACTTTTTATAAATAGAATAATTTAACGCAATATATTAATTTTATTCATCTCGAATGATCTCGATCTTTCGAAAATTCGAATATCATCTACGTTGTCGGTTGTCATTATATCATCTGAAAAATAGGCAACAACTCTTTGAAGTAGAAAGTAGAAAGAACATTTCATAAAATGTCCCGCAATCAACAGCACTTTATTTTCTACAAAACTTGCAGTTAACTGCAAAGCTAATTATTAAAAAAAGTTACTTATAATACAACATTATAATAAACATATAATATAACAACGTAAAATCCAACACGCTCATAAAATTTAATTTTGATTCTCAGCTTAGTACAGCAGCGGCGAGGCAATATGGCTCCCAGAGGTCATAACGAGCTTTTAAATGTAATGTCTTCTTACATCTGGACTTGAGTTTCATTATTATAAAAGCTTCTTTAATTTATTTTAGACATATTTATGGAGTATTGTGTGTTGTTTGATCGATATTATTACTATGATTGACGGCGTATTATTAAGAAAAGAGCTTCGGTTCGTCGCCTTACTCGCTAGAAGAAATGTAGACTGTATTATTGTGGGCTATATTCTATTTCAACTAATCAAATCAGTAGTTTCTGGGTAAAAGAGTAAAAACAAACCACCCTCTGTGATACATGCTATGAAATGATATTGGCATATTTTCATAGAGCTTAAGCGACATAAATAAAATTAGAGCTTTTACTCTACTTACGCGCTAAAGCCAGTTTCGTACATTTTTTTGGATTTTTCTATACAAAACAATGGTCTATATACTAATTCATTTTATTCCCCTTCTTAGTCCAGTCCAGTATTAATTGCAAGGCTACACATGGAAAAGAACACAGGGAACTAAGTTCCATTCCATACACGCAAATAAGCAAAAGCTCAGTCTACCATATTAGAGGCACATTCATTTCTTTCCCATAAACTACTTACGAACTACTTTCGATAAATATAATTTACCCTTTACCCTTCAACTGATAGACCGTACCTTATTACAATAAATGATGTATGAGTGTATATCTTAAACAGCACACAATAACATTATTTGCAGGAACAATTGAAACACAATTGAATAGAAGGTAAATTGATCAGGAGGGTCTTTGGAATACGTGAAGATTTTCTAAATAGAAAATGGAGGGAATATGCTCGAATAAAATGGTTTGTTTCAATTGGCGCAAACGATTTAAGGTTAGACGTAGTTAGGTATGTTTTGCGTGAAATGTGATTTTATTTTTTTATTTTATCCGTCTGAAAATATGAAATTTACCTTTAAATTGGAAATAAAGGTGTAAAAGACTTATTATATGGGTGTGTAAGCCACACTGTTTGTTATTTCTATAACAATTAGATGCATTCTACGTAAAGTATTATAACGTAGAGCAATATAACCAGAAACAGTCAGAAAGCTTTTCAAGAACAAAAACACTACGCCATTTTTTATTATGTTATCTTCATAACAATATAAATAAATGTTTTTATTGTAAAATTTCATATCTTTTGAATTCTAGAAATTGACATGTTTAAGTAGAAATTACAATTAAGATGCAATGAAAAAAAAATGAAAATGAAAAATATATTTATTTCATACACACAATTTTCAAAAACAGAAAGTGGATGAGTCCTCCTAGTAAGTTTACAAAAACCTGTGTCAGGAGGACCCGCTCTTCCTTAACTAAAGTTTACAAATATAATACGTGTGCAGATGTATGTGTATAAGTGAGTGAGTGAGTGTGTGTGTGTGTGTGTGTGTGTGTGTGCGTGTGTGTGTGTGCGTGCGTTCGTGTGTGTGAGTGTGTGTGTGTGTGTGTTTGGGTATGTTTAAGCTATTACAGAATATTATATAATGTAGTGTAAAAGCGCCTCAGTATCCTCATAGGAAAGTGTTTTTAAATAATGAATAACTGTTTTTTTAAAATCACGATGATTAAGTCTATGAATATCCAAAATATTATTAAGACGATTATAGAGGTAGATGGACCTTGCTTTAAATTGGTGTTTAGCAAAAACTGTTTTAGTACATATAGTGTTAAAAACGTCTTTCTTTCTCCTTCTATTTTCAGTTGATTTGTCAAAAGGAGCCATTTTACGAATTTTAGTAGTAACCAAAAGAATGTACAACTGTCTAACTGTTAGAACATCGCAGATTTTATATAGTTCCGAGGTTGAAAACCTTCGCGGTTTAAAGTACATCACTTTAAGTAGACAACGATGGCCACGTTCCACATCCAAGAGTTTAGTTTTATTTGCTCCACCCCATATAGGGATACAATAGTTAATTACAGATTGCACAAGAGATTTATAAATTTGGTTAATGAGTTCAGGAGTGGTTATATGTCTTAACATTTTAAAAATCCATATAAATTTTCGGGTTCTTTCATTAATATAGTCTAGATGGCAATACCAAGAGAGGCGATAATCTAAGATTATGCCTAAATATTTAGTAAAGGAAACTTTTTCAATTAAATTACAATTACAATTCAAGTTATTTATATTATTACATTCATGAAGTTTTAAAGAAAAGTTATTATTAGGTTGAGTTCTATTGTTAATTGAGAAACAAATATAATTCGTTTTTTTAATGTTTAATGTAAGTAGATTCAATTTAAGCCAATCATAAATCTTTGAGAGACCCAGTTGAGCAATTGAGTACACCATATTCCATGAGCGCCCAGAAAACACTATAGCGGTGTCATCTGCGTACGAAATGATTTTACCACCATCAATAGGAAGGTTAGTAAGATCGTTAATGTAAATTAGAAACAGAGTCGGGCCAAGGACACTACCCTGGGGTACACCAAAAGTAATGTCCATATCCCGACTCACTTGATTATCAATTTTAACTCTTTGGGTGCGGTTTAATAAATAATCCGTTAACAATTTAAGAGGTGTTCCCCGAATTCCTACACGCTCTAATTTGTGAACAAGAGTGGGAAAAGAGACGGTATCGAAGGCCTTTTTTAGGTCCAGAAAGACAGTTAAACACTTATTTCCTAGGTCAAGTTGGTCTATGATTGAAGATGTGAGAGCCAAAACTGCATCTTCAGTGGATAACCCATGTCTAAATCCGTACTGTGAATTCGAGAGTATACAGTTTTTTTCAAAGAAGTTTAACAATCTATTATTTAAGAGTCTCTCAATAACTTTAGATAAAGCAGGTAAAACTGAGATTGGCCGATAATTATTGATATCGTCCCTATCCCCACCCTTGTGCACGGGGGTAACAATTGATTTTTTTAAGAATAGTGGAAAGACGCCCTGCCTGAAACACAAGTTTGCAAGATGGCTAATATGAGGGGCAATAGCAGTTATACATAATTTCAAAAATTTTGTTGGTATGTTGTCCCAGCCAGGGGCACTGTCAGATTTAAGAGACATAACTACACTTATAACTTCGCCAGGGTCTGTTTCTAAAAGTACAAAGGATGAGCTAGGCTGAGCAGGCAAGCTAAAACTGTTATTATCTGGAGAGACGGATGGAGGATTATTCAAAAGATCATCTGCCAGAGTTTTACCAATATTCGCAAAAAAGTAATTCACAGAGTTAAGAGAATCAGTAGACGTTTGTTCTAAGTTAAGTAGGTCTTTACAATGCGATTTATTTGTCTTAAAGTGAGTTATTTCTTTAATAGATTTCCATAATTTCTTCGAATTCTTAGCGGATTTTGCAAGTAATTGTCTATCATATTTACGTTTTAATTTTTTTATCAAGTTGTTACAGTGATTTCTATATCGTCTAAAGGTAAGTTTCAAAATTTCATTGTGTGGATCAGATCGAAGTTGAAGCTGCATTTTGTTTCTGTTTCGGATACATCTAAGAATGCCCTTTGTTATCCAAGGCTTGACAGTACGTTGGTTCCTTGGAAGATGTTTAGTAATTTTACTTTCTTCTAATGATTCTGTAAGGTACTTTATTATGCAATATTTCAATCGAATATCTTTTCAAATCATTTATGCGAGCTTTCAACTGAAATCTTCGTTCAACAAACTAGCGATGAGCAATCTTACCATAAAGTTTTCAAGATAGGAAAGCACCAATTACTTACATCGCTAGAAAGACTTCTCGATTCGATCTCTCTGATGTTGTTAAATTAAATCCTGCCTTTTCAATTGCTTTAGAAGAGGCTTTTATTTTAAGATAGCGAATTTATCGGTTCATTTGTTTTGCGTGGCTTTTTGCCATAGTGTATTTAGAAGTTGGTAAGGTTACTTAAATGAAGTGTCGTGTAACACTTGATTTTACACTATAGATTTTATTGAAAATTGCACTTTGTCTAAAAAAATATTAACTGAATTTAGAAATATAGGGTCAATAATTAGATGATGAGTATCTACTCACTATACTAACTATAATATCTATTGTAGTTAAATGAAAATTTCTATTTAAGTTCGATCCGTATTGGAAACTTCCAAAAAACATATCGACTCAAATACTAAAAACTACGAGTATTTACGAGCTTGAGCTATCGACGATCGGGAAATGTAGAAAGCGCGAATCAAGCGCGAATTTACCCGCAAATGACACTAAAAAGTTCAGCGTTTTCTTAAAATTCATAGCATAGTATATCCTTACTTAATATACATATATCAGGATATCGATTAGTAAAATATGAAATTCAATATAAGATAAGAGAAGTGGAGCATACAGTTTAGCCTTTAACAAAGTTAGTGCAGTAACCGGGTAACTTTGTGTGCATAATTCAATCGCTTGAGCTATCGACGATCGGGAACTGTGAGGCGAAAAGATACAATATATTATATCTATTATTTTAACATGGAAATAAAATTTAAGTTACTGTAATGTTTTAGTTTTGTTTTCTGTTCTCGTTTTTTAAGTTAGTTATTTTAGTAGTGTTATCCGCGAGGGCGCGGGGCTAGTGATCTGTACTACAGGTCTTTCACAGACCTATTTCAGACACTAGTCCTTCACAACGAACATGCTACATATATTTAGTTAGTTTGTAATAGTTTTTAAGTGGTGAAGGTTGGTGAAGATAAATGAACTTTTAATTTAATTTATTATTTATAATGTATCTATTACTATTATAATGTTTCTTTATTTATTTCCTTCTTTCTGTAATGAGAATGAATTAAAAAACGAACCAGAAACATATTTATCCTTAGAAACTTCCTGCCTATGTCTATCTTAGAATCAAAATAATAGTTTTTTACTTTTTAAACAATTTACTCTCAATACCATTTCCTACTCATGTTCCTATTTTTAAGAATGCATAAATAAAATAAATATTTCGGGACAATTTTCACACACGGCACGATCTGATCCCATAGCTAAGCTTTCGCTTGTGTTAATGAAACCAGATGGCTGATAAACATACATAAGTATATAATTTTAAATAAATACTAATATAGATAACTAGAGGTCCTCCCCGTGGTACATATTTCGCAATAAAAGGTAGCCTATGTCCTTTCTCGGGTATCAAAATATTTCCATACCAAATTTCATGCAAATTGGTTCAGTAGTTTAGGCGTGATTGAGTAACAGACAGACAGACAGAGTTACTTTCGCATTTATAATATTAGTATGGATTAACACCATGCATAGTTACATAGTTCCCTCACAATAATACTTTTTGCTAATTACTTGTTAAATGAAACATTACTATCGTAATATCGGAGAATTAAAATGCTTCAGTGGCAGAGCACTAATCAACCACAAATCAGGAATTAACCGTGAGCTCTTATAGCAGTATTATATCCAGTGTAGGAAAGGGATGGCGCTATGCGACCTATATAGCGCCGTCCCTTTCCCGCACCGAAATAATACTGCTATAACATGGTAACTGGAAATAATACTGCTTTAACAGCATGGTACGGGGGCAGGCTGGGCTATTGTCCGGAACTGCCTTTGTTTCCCGGATAAAACGTTACCTTTATGGATAATACCCGGTAAATTATTTTTGAGGGAGTGAACTGGTTTTGTAATTATTTAGTGCGGTTTGAAGCTATTTTTAAATGTTTGTTGTTTGTGAATTGCTTCATATACAAGTCTTATATGATAAAAAAATATTAATTTTGATTATAATTGGGATGAGAGATGGTTTGAATTGGAAGCCAAAAAAAGCAATTAAATATTATGGAAATTTCAAGTGCCGCAAGAAAAGTAACAGGAAGACTTATCTTGCTAATGATAATATTATGCTCTCTATCAGTTCGCTACTTTGAATTACGCAAAAAGACTGAGCTAATTTTGATGAAGCATATCAATCATAGTAGCTACCCTGAACTGGAATGATAACTCATAATTAAACCCACACAATTATGAATTACTTACCTCATAGCAAGTCAAACGGGGGCGAGTATTATACCTACATTTAGAAATTAAAGACTTTTTAACGGGGAGTCTCCCCGTGAACACGCTCTCTGTAAAGTGTTCGAAACGTCGGGAAAATAATATAATGAATAAACCGCGTTTAAAATCTGTTAAAAAGTCTTTAATTTCTAGTTAATTTTATATAATTCTAGTAATACGAAACAAAATATTAAGGTCAGTACATTATACAGAGTTTATAATTTAGCCATTGTTTACGCTTAAAAGGAAAAGTTCCTTTATGTAGACCACAGGGTAATATTTTGTGTTATGAGCGCTTGCGAAGTTTCAGGTTGTTTCGTTATTATAGGTATTACATACTCGATGTAAGAAAAGTTATTTAATATTGACTACGATCCCATTCTATTCACGTAACTAGGTAGTTACTGCTAGTACATTTTGCTGTAGGTATCTTTTGGATTATTGAAATCGATTTGTCGTTTTTTTTGATACAAACTTTATAAATGAAAAGTAACAAAATTATGTACCTAAGTTTTTGGAGCTGCGGTTGGAGCATTACTCTATTTTACCCGTATTTAGTGTATTATGTACATACTACATACTGTATAGGTACGTAATGTATAATGGCTCTTTCTACTCCATATACTCAAATGGAATAATAAGCAATTACTGTATTTCATTAATTAACACTTAATAGTTTAGGATATCTCATGTATCTCAAATTATGAGTCATGGTGTTTGACATTTTCTAATAAATATGGCAGGAAGTGTTAACATTTAGTTAGCTTAATTAAAACATATACTACCTACTTAATATGAACATAAATATGTACAATACATTTAAACTTAAGCCAATTATTAAATGTTTAGGTACTTCTTAATATAAATATTCTGTACATTTTCTCCTGCGATTTTAACTACAACCAGTTATTATTTAATATCCCATGTACATGAAAACCTCGTGTAAATGTTATCAACATCGGATATACTTAGCACATCCGCTGAGCGCAGCCGAACGGAACGACTCACTCCATTTAACTCGATAACCTTTGGTCATCTAGCTTATATTATAGAATATAGATGTTTAACTAGGTAGGTTTAGGAT
>CAJQZN010041660.1:95706-115840 GCA_907164685.1 Colias eurytheme
GAAATACATCACTACGATACGTCAGCGACTAGACAATACCTCAACGCCAGGGTTCGACTAGCGATTTGAATCACTACGAGCCAATAACATTCATCGTCAAAAAAACTCGGCACATGCTTCAGGACACCACTCGCCACGCCAGGGCACCATATTATGCTGTGCCGCGGCTTGAGTCTTCTTTCCGTAGTCACCACAACAAGTTTCAACTCGTATCGATCACTAGGCAGGATGTTCACTACTTCGTAGGGCCCTCGCATCCCTCAATCTAATTTACCTGTGAACTAAGAGGTTTTTATTACAAACACTGGACCGCAGCCCAGATAGCACACACAATTTCTTCGATGGACTACATTCCCGTTACAATAATTCACGTAACAAACTTTTACTTTACACAACGCACGAAATAAAAAAAAAACACAAATGCCAGTTACAAAACTACGTAAACTTAAACACATTTAAAAATAGTGGGCTTGAATTCTATCCCAATTCTGATGTAAGAAATAACAAGGGAGGCCGGTTTAAATATTAGTTTGAATGTAATAAAAATGTACTGCGATTCTACACAGCTACCTAATTGATTAACAAATCGCAGCAAGTCAACGACTATTAGCAAAGTGAAGGTAGTTGGGTCAAACGTCGTATAAACAACGTCCGAGCCCCTAGGCACGATCCGTACGATTGCGCCACGAGTCAAAGGAAAGCGGCAATTTATAGTATTCGACAGCTAAGCATGTTCTGACAGGTGACAGTGACAGCTATATTGACAACTATTCATCCACAAAAATATTAAATCAAATGTTACGTCTAACAATACATATTCAACATTGTTTTTATAAGTTTTATATTTCGCGGTTTATCTAGCCTATAAATAAATATAGTTCCACGTGAATGAAACCACAGATAAAGGAATTTATATCACAGATAATATAATATACCTACTCGTAATTTATATAATGTATGCATGAACGTTTCCATAATAAATCAAAGCAATTTTATTTGCAAACAAAATATGCGTTAGGTGTAATTTAAAGGGAGGTAAAATTGGGTGTGGTGTAAGTTACGAGCTTTTTAATGAGGTTTTTGATAAGATACTACATACACCCGCGGTTTTGTTCGTGATGAATTAACTTTTTTTGAAGGAGCTTCAGTTATTCCTTATATCCCTGTAGAGTTATTCCCTATAGAGTAAAAGTGTTATCAAAATAGAATTGTTTTTTATGAAAATTTAATGAAATACGCAGACTCATTAGCCACAAATTGAGATGAAACAAACGGGCACGTGTCATTTCATTCGTTTCAAAATAGAATTAATATTTCAATAATGGATAAATCTATTTCGTAAATACAGATGTAAAATATAAATTAAAATTTGAACAAGTAAAAAAAATAAATCTTATAAATCATCAATGTATGCGAGTGATGGGTAATTAAATTACGAAATCTTACAAAAAAAAATGACTGAGGTGTCACATGCGTGACACCCGATTGGAAGAAAGTTCCTTTCGTTATAAAATTACGTTGACAGTATAATTATTGTAGAATTTTCCTTTTTTTTTCCTAGTACAACTAATCTTCGATATCTACTTTTATTTGATAACAACCTTTCTTATTATCAAACAACTAAAATCTATGTCCACAATCCATATTATTAAAAAGAAATGGTCTCAAAGATTCCTCCGTGACGCGAACATATTATAACATCTTCCTCTACCAAAACATCTACACGGGAAAATAAGTTCATTTCAAATCGCTCTTGCACCAAGTTAAAAATGGTTGTATCTCATGAGTGAAGGCACCTCGCATATACCGACGTTTAATTTCCGATCCAACCGCGCCTGACACTGCATCCAGCTGTAGGGCATTAGGGCTGTAGATAACGTCATTCGTTTGTTTTACTTTTTACAGCTAATTGTATGAATAATGTTCATTTTATGTTCTGTAGTACGAGTGGTGAAATTTTAACCATAATGTTGATTTACACACGGGAACATCGATTTTGTCGTACTACGGATCGATAGACAGATTCAAAGAAAGTTTGAAAATTTTATAGAAAAGCACTTAAGAAAATATAGTTATTGTATTATTACAGGTTTGTCAAAAATTGTATACGAGCTACGGCCTTCGTTGAGCCTTAGAAACAGACGTGTGGATTACATGTTTATAATAATAAAATAAAAAATACAAACGAAATAAAGTTATTTTAAGAAAATATTCCCGATTTGTCTCATCCATATCGGACCTAAGATCTTGTAAAACTCTTATAAGACAAACTTCTAAACTTATTTAATAAAATGTCCAAGTTTTTAAGAAATATCTACAAGCGGTTTCAGTTTATAAATAAAAAGGATGTACAAATTTCTTCGTTCACGCGTTTTATAGTCGGTTTAAATTAAATCGTGACGATATTATATCGCATCGTGCAACCTGTATGTACCGATTCAAATGAAAATAATTGTAAGAAAGCTTAAATTGCTCATTCTCATTACGATTAATCGAATCAGATAATTTGAAGTCGAATATTTCGTCAATGTAATAGAAGTGAACTAAGCATTAAGTTTTCTAAGTTTTCATTAATTGCATCTATAATGGATATTGATATTCATACTTTATAGATACTTACGTATATTTAAGTATCATGTTAGCATCTACTCAATACATATACAATCAATTAAAGACCAACACACTTTTCCACGGTCAGTCAAAATAAACTCATTCGACGAAACCAATCTTACCGTCACGACCAAATGTAATCGGAATCTTGCTCTACAAGAATTTCAGGGGACATTTTATTAAAATACTTCCCTGACGGCAAAGAAGCAATACTTCCTTCAAGAATTTATATAGTAGTATGGCAGAAAGGCTTTGAGGTATATTAACATTTTGTAGTTTAAAATCTTAATCTTAATCTTAATACTATTATAAAGGCGAAAGTTTGTAAGGATGTATGGATGTATGGATGTATGGATGTTTGTTACTCTTTCACGTAAAAACTACTGAACCGATTACAATGAAATTTAGCACACATATAGAGGGTAACTTGGATTAATACATAGGATAGGTTTTATCCTGGAAATCCCACGGGAACGGGACCTATGCGGGTTTTCCTTTGAAGCGCGGGCGAAGCCGCGGGCGGAAATCTAGTTTTACTATAAGAGCATAGAGCCTGCGATGAAATTTGCATTAAACTAGATCTGGGTAATTAATATACTTTATGCTAGATGATAAGGGAGGACGTACTTCTTAACGAAATAAGTCCTCAAACGACGGCCGTAGAATAAAGTTACGTTTGCTTTACAATTTAAGAATTTTGCTGCTATTCTTAACTAATAACTCACTCTTCATCACATTACATTTTCCATATAAATTTTAATACGTTTCCATTTTCTTATTTTCACCCAACGCTACACCAGAAACAATATCCGCCCAGTTAATAATAACCAAAACCATCCAATGATCATTAAAAAACGATTCCACTGCAATATACTCGACGTAATCCAGTTCAGGCCGGTTGGAAGCGGCGAAAACCGGATATGTACTCAGCGAGTGTTCAAAAAGGATTTTATTAAGTGCAAAACTTCGATCGGGAGCAGTCTGTGGGCGTAAGAAGTTGTAGCCGAGTGAATTTCACGATTTAACATTGTATTTCTCCCCCGGGGAGTATTGGCGGGAAGAGCGTTCGATTTTTGAACGTTAATTGGGAACGTTCATTAAGTTTTATGTCTATTTGAGGTGGTTAGGGTGGATAGGTTCGTGAGCAAATTTTGAAGTTAATTTGTGTGAGGTAGACGTTTTTTATCTTTTTTTTTTGTAAAAATATGATCATTATTTAATTTGATTTCACCAGGATACTTGATAATTAATTATAAAACAAATTTTGTCACCTCTGCAAAACAGACAAAAATGAAAAGAGATACACGGTCATTACAATTGTCCTTGATTTGACACTACTCCTGAATTTAGATGGAAAAATAAACAAAACATAATTTTTAATTACAATACTGTCTGAATTAATTCAAATAATTCTTACATTTATCCAAAACCTATAACTAACTATAAACAGTTGACCCTTACGCCCACAAAATCAACCGCAAACCATGTTTACACCTGACATAGATATTGTAGAACCCTATCACACTGACACAGTAAATTCAACTCTATTTCTTACGAAATAGGGTACATTTTATCGTGTCTAACGTAAAGTGTAATTGCGGTGGTATCTAATTACGAAGGGAACAAATCCGGAGAACGCAACTATGTGACCTTTGCTTATGTAGGACATATTTCACTGTGAGAGGTAATTGCATTTTCCTAGTTTTTGGGGAAATTAAGGATTTTGCGGGTAGAATTGAAGTTTTATTGAGCTTTTCTAATGTTTATTGAAAAAGATGTAATTTGGTATAACTTATAAATTCAACTGCTTTCGTCATTAAGTCGAGACATGAATGACGGTTTCATACTTTACTCATCTTCTTTTTATTAAATAGTATATAACAATAATATTTAAAGGTGGCTTTTATTGTTACATCTGTAATTGTAACATTTACAAAAACCTCAAAAGTTAGGTGTTTTATTATGGTCTTAACAAGGTAGTTTTACCGACCAAGATTTTCAATGAACTGCAGTTTTAATCACTAATTTCAGAATTCTATACTCCATCTCAAGTGAACGTAGTACCTACTAGTAGGCAGCACTAATTATAATTCCCCATAGTATGTAATTTTATGAAATTACTAATTATACACCTACATTAAGCGCAAGGCAATATTGATAATTCTTATCTGACGTATTTTACTATTAGTTGAATTTCGATTATTTGTGCCTCTATACACTATTATACTTTACTAACTTTGTATATAGGTTTCGTGACAATCTAGAAAACACCCGCCGAAAACTATTAATCCATACTAATATTATAAATGCGAAAGTAACTCTGTCTGTCTGTCTGTTACTCAATCACGCCTAAACTACTGAACCAATTTTCATGAAATTTGGTATGGAGATTTTTTGATAGCCGAGAAAGGACATAGGCTACCTTTTATTGCGAAATATGTACCACGAGCGAAGCCGGGGTGGACCGCTAGTTCTCAATAAATTCAAACACGTATTTATATAATTAGACTTCTTCTAGAAATACTTTTGAATCGTCTTAACATATTTTTATCATTTACCTACCACCGATTCGGAAAGCAGTATCTATGGAGAAGATAACTAATAACAAATTAATAATTAGACCGAAATTGTAACGACAATCCCTAAAAATAGCAAAATCTAGAAAGGAATCCATTACAGTATAAATAACATAATGTATTGAGATGAAATCTCCGCAACTATTCATCTTGTGACTCAGCAGGACCCAGATCAACGTCGCTCCAACTAATGTTACATGTATAAGTTTATATCGAGTTTGTTTTTCATAAATTTAAGTATCGGCTTTAAGTTAAAAAAAGTTTATTTTTCAAGGATCTTGACTTATAACTAAGAAAATATGCTAAAGTATAAAACGAAGCTTAGCTTAGTTTAGCGCTTTCTGTGTGTTTGTATGCTTAAATCTTGAAAACTACTTATTTAAATTTCTTCTACTTTTTTTTTACGGTTTCCTTCTAGGTTTCCTATGTATAAAACGTGTGAGGCGTTTTGCCAAACTTTATTTATAAATGTTATCATCATTACCATTCGATCAATGTGATTCTTATCTCATATTAAACAAATTTATGTTGTTTAATTTTCCGTACCTATGTAGCGTTATTTAGTCAGTTCGCAGAAAAGATAAAGCATATATCTGTCAATATGTTACTACATACATAATCCATTAGGACATAAAAAACAAACTTTTTGCTCGTGAGTATATAAATGGTAATCTGCACATTCCCTACGTATCCGAAACTTTAATCAGAACGTCATCATTCTATTTTTTATTTGCTAACATTAACCACGGAATTTAGGCTTCTAGAAAAATCCAGTAAAAGAGGAAATATAAATACCATCTACTTCTATACTAATATTATAAAGAGGAAAGGTTTGTATGTATGTATGTATGTAGGTATGTATGGTTTTCACGCATAAACTACTGAACCGATTACAATGAAATTTAGCAAACATATAGAGGGTAACTTGGATTAACACATAGAATAGGTTTTATCCCGGAAATCCCACGGGAATGGGAACTATGCGGGTTTTCCTTTGAAAATGCGGGCGAAGCCGCAGGCGGAAATCTAGTAATATATAAATTAGCTGCAGAAAGTTACAGGATCTTAATTACAAAGAGCAATTAATCTTTCGTTAATTAAGTGGCCCTGCTTTCTTCATCAAAAGCATATTAGGTATATTGTACAGGTTAATATATCCATCTACTTTAATATATTTTCTGTATAATTAGTAAGGTTCATTTTTGGTAATCATTATTGCTTTCTTACTTCCAATATGCTGCTTTATTAAGAGAAGGAGGAGACTCTTTATCAAATTTGTTTTTTTTTTTAATTGTGTCACTGCTTATTTTTTGTAAATTAAAAACGTTAAAATATTTTTTTATTTGACATTTCATTCAATAATACTTAATTATTTTTAAAAATTGTGACGTCATAGTAGTCAAATAATACCAAATAGGAGCAAACTAAATTTATTCTACTTCTATCTATCTAGGTTTCCAATTAAAAACCTATAGCCAAAACGCTGACCCGTTCTGGCGGTGACACAAAACGTTCAGTCGAATATATGGAAAATATTGCAGCCAGGATTGCATGTTTAATTTTACGCTCAGAACATGTTTGAGGTTTATTTTTTAAATTACTTTTATATTTTTTGTATTTTTAGGTACTGGAAAGAGATGGTTTCAGGTTTGAAATTCAAGTTACGTAGAGAGTTGGATGTTTCATTGCTAGATAGATTTTTAATTAAGAATTGAAATCAAATTTTGTCACAATTCAAATTTATTGAATGTAAAAAAAACATCAATTAAAAACGAAAAGGTTGACAAATTCTGAGTCAAAAATTGATATTTTTATAAACCTTTTGGAATATTTAAATCAATTAATATCAATATTTCTGTAGTATCGATATATATTTTTTAAATTCTTACCTTACCCACTGTAAAGCAATAATGATGTAGATGTAACAACTTACCTGAAACAAAAAGGATTAAATTAATTAATTTCACAACAAATATTCAATCAATCAAAATTTCAGACGAAACCTTACTCAGATCGTTTAATTACTTTTTGTGTTATGTAAATCAAATGAAACCTTAAAATCATTTGTTTAGTTGTTACATGTTGGAATAACAACCATTAGGCATGCATTAGCTACATATTTAATAATTTATGATCAGAGGCGGCTCGCCCTAAGGAGCGCTGGTGCAGTGAACTCCCATAAATAATTATAATAAAATCATACTCCTTAATTTCATTATTAATATTAATTATTACTATTTAAAATCAATCGTAATCGTAAAAAACTACTGTCAATACCAATGAATATATCCATCATTCCATCATTCCATACACCTGAATAATACTGTATTATACAGTAACGCGCGAAGCGGAGCGCTCACGATTGCGCTCTAATGAAAAAATATTTAGTACATTTCCTAATACGAAATCCAATAGGAGTGAAAGAGAGGGTTTGCCAGTGCCCTGCGCGCGTGAAACAGAAGATTTTCTATGGAAAAATAGCAAAATTCGGAGCGCCGCACCCGCAAACGTTGCCGGTTCGTTTTTACCGCCGCGCCTGGGCGCCCGTACACAGGACAGCGATGTTGCCACTCTCTATATTATAAACAAACACTCGACTCTCAAGTCAACTTCAATGCACGCGCGCGAATGCAAATTCGGGAATTTTCTAATTAAAATCATAAGATACGTGTTGAAATAGTCTGTAGTTATCAGTATTACTTGTGAGTGTGAAAATGAACAATTATAATGTGACGTTCATTAAAAAGTGTGTTAAAACGTTACAAATTCGGCTTGAATTGAAAGCTAAGGGACTGCCACGGCCTGAACTTGACCTTACGCAAAAATGTACGACAAAAACGAAAACATATACGCGTGTTTTTAAATCCGAACAATATTATGTGAAAACATCGTGGTTGTGTGGTTGTGATGAAAGCATCAACAGACATTTACGAATGTCTTGTCGCTTTAAGTTATAGATATTTTTGCACACCAAAAAGAAAGACGTATGTATTTCCTTTATAAGACGTAGGTATATTAGTATTTTTTTGATAAATGTACTGCTTTACACCATGTATTTTCAGTGTTTTATTTCAAGTGAACACCCATAAAATTTTGTCACGAGCCGCCTCTGTTTATGATAAGACTAGCAATGCCCTGCGCTTTCACTCGCATAGATAGCGATATCGTTACAGTGAAAAGTCTACTATATGTCGGACTATAGGTTTAATTTTTAATCACATGAAAATCACCTTTACCCCGTTCCGTCCCGCACTACGGCCTTTTTTTTTGTTTTAGTGGGGAAATCTTTCATAGATACCCACGGCCTCCGGGGGAAGGGCCGTGGGTTATGTCGGATTCCTACCGACCAAAACCCCACTGTGTTCCGTCAAGACGCATATTGGTAGAATTCCTCCGTGACCCCCGCACTACGGCCTGCTCGAACAGTATACCTACTATTTTCTGTAGATTGACACTTTTAAAAATTCGTTATATCTTTTGAATGGAATATCCAATTCTTTTCATTTAAAAAGTATTTTGCTGGTATTGAAACAGTCTATAATAAAACATCATTTAATGGGATAAGGATTAATATATGTGTATGGATAACATGGTTTGATTACTGTCGGCACTTCTATGTATTTACTTTGAAAACGTAAAAAAGTTGTTGTAGTAACATAACTACTGGAGATGGACATATGGTATCGCGGACTTTCTTGTAGATATTGATCCATTCTTACCGTAGAACATTTTTTTGTTCTATCTTCAATAGATTCCGCAGCGCACGCGATGACAGAAGTTTTATTGAGGATTTTTTTACACCTTGGGTTACATTATTGCATTTTTGGCAAGGATCTCTAATTTTTTTGAAAATGCAATATAGCCTATGTTGCTCAGTAAAGATGCAGCTTTCTAATGGTGAAAGAATTTTTGAAATCGGTCCAGTAGTTTATGCGTGAAAACCATACATACATACATACATACATACATACTTACAAACTTTTCCTCTTTATAATATTAGTATAGATATAGATTACTAGAACAATTTTTTTAAGAGAAAAGCATTTAGGCGCGTTGAGAGTAAAATTTCAATTTCATGGCAATACCGTCACGTCATGGAGTAAGGCGACTATTTTAGTATCTTTAAATCTTGCCAAAGTAAGTAGTTTCACTTCTGCTCGGCACACGCTCTCATAAAAAAGTTGTATTGAAAAAAATATACATTCGTTCACATAAATTTTACTGAAAATTGGTAATTCAATTTAGTAATCATAGTTCAGGTACATTGTTGGTTCAGGTGTATCTCATGGTTCGAACAAACATTTTTACTTATTTACATATTTTAATGTTTAACTTTTCCGCCTCATTATTTTGACATTGGCATAATGATAGTAAAACCATGAATTCATTGCCACACCAAAAATAAATCGCTCGCTTATCCAGTGTTGCCATACCACCAACTCAAAGAGACTCAAGGTGTCGGGATAACCACTTACAGTGGGACTTATGCGCTAATGAGAGTTGAGTCCTGGCACTTAGGTATGATCGTGTGTATACGTTCAGTAGTTTTGGCGGTATTCGTGGACAGATTAAAGGAATAATGGTGTTGTAGCGTTATATAGTTAGCCTGTTAAGAAGGGGTATAAAACGTTTGGTTTTATCACGAAACATATTTTATTTTTGGTTGGATTGGTCTTGAATAACACGTATCATTAGAAGTGACTTAAATCATTTGTGGATATAGAAAGTGGGCGTAGGTTACTCACTATCTAAACCTAATAATATCAACGATTAGTAATGTTACAGTATAATAAAACTGAAGGTTTTGTTCGTGCTAATGTCAAATTCAAATTAAAATTCAAATGTCAGGAACTACGAGCCCGATATCAAAAATTCTTTCACTATTCCATAGGTACACACTACACAGGTTCCATATGTATGTGATCCCTAAATGCTATAAGCTATGGCTATAACTTATAGCCATAGCTTATAGCATTTAGGTTAATGGTAAAGGTAGGTTAATGGTAATTTACCATTAACATTTTAAAATATTATGGGCTCTCTACCTTCGGTGATTCTATTTTGTTCTCATGTTCATCAACTTAAGAATAACATAATTAATTTTATTCTACAAATACCTATGAAAAATAGCTTTCCGCTTCTGCTTCCGCTTACGCTCGTCAATATATCCACATCCTTATTATAGTCGTAAACCCGAAAAATTCAGTTCTTCACATACAATCTGTAAAGTCTAGACTCTCCAACACCTCAAAGGCATTTCTACTCTTCTAGTTTGTAGTTATGGCGAACTTTTTTGCGGTTTTTCAAGTGGCGAAATACGAGGTACACACTACAGGTGTAAAAGAAGCCTGAAGCTATAATTATATTATACATTTATAGCGGCGGGTTCGCTCGCGTGGTGGCTCAGATAAAAATACCTATTTAAACATTATACATATATGCCTAATTCGATCCTAATGCAGGCGGATCACATACTAATAACAGCTTTCCGACGCTTAAATCTTTAAAATTACACAATAGATTTTGATGCGTTTTTGAAGTGAAAACTTCTTTAGCGGCGTTGAGCAAATCTTAAACTCGCGTCAGGACACGTGACCTGGGGCCTTAGACAAAGTAACAATTAAAAAAACGATTACGAAGTTAGAAAAGGCAAAAATGTATGGGATTGACATACGCCGCGTTAGATCACGTGGTCTATCTAATGTCAATCCCATACATTTTTCCTTTTCTAACTTCGTTATCGTTTTTTAATTGTTACTTTGTCTACGGGCCCTGATCGAAAAAGCGTAAGACGGATGGAGAGTAGACAGCTATCCCCTCTCTACTACGCGCGTTTTCACTTCTGCCGGCACTCCCGGAGTGCAACCCGTCTTTTTTTTATAGATAGAGTGATTGTCTAGGAAGATTTTAGTAGGTAGATATATAATTTATTAGGTTTTAGGCAAAGCGCAGGTGAAAATCTAGTTATCCGTAAAGAAAAGATTACAGATGCATCTGTTCCAATGATCGATATTGGTGATGAAAGGTGATGAAAAAGCGCTCCCTATTGACAAAAAAATTAAACCACATGTACCCCATACCACATAAGGCCCAGTAGACAAAGTAACAATTACAAAACGATAACGAAGTTAGAAATCGCAAAAATGTATGGGATTGACATACGCCGCGTTAGATCACGTGGTCTATCTAATGTCAATCCCATACATTTTTGCGATTTCTAACTTCGTTATCGTTTTGTAATTGTTACTTTGTCTAAGGCCCAAGGACTTCTATCTCTCTCTCTATCTTACCTAAATATATAGTAAAGCGTATTCAGCTAAGATCAAAGCTGTTTAGGGTGTACATTAAGCCGCAAAGCATTGTGCCAGGACAATAGGCACTTCGTTAAATATTCAAGTGTACTCACCACGTGCTTAGCGTAGGGTTGCGGGTTTTTACAACCTTGGCTTTTCGGATTTTGCACTGGGACTTGTGAAAAGACTGGGACTTGTAATAAATGATGCGTAATTTTTGTTAGTTTTGCACGGGATACATGTCAAAAAGGTGTGGTTTATTTTTTAGTAGTAATGTAACTGCAAATTTTTGCTTAGGACTCTTTTTTGTCTTTTTGTAGAAGATATAATCAATAGTTGCGAATTGTATATAGGTACATAAGGATAGCATTTTAATATTTATTTTTATTAGCATGGCTCAAAATAGAACAGAAATAATATAATCGGTGCAATGATATCTCTACAAATTCTAAGAATTATTTTCAAAAATTACGCAATTGTTTTAAAGACTCGTAAAAATTCCAATGAAAAATTCACTTAGAACAAATACCTAATAGATATTCTGACGTGAACATTACACACATACAGTATTGATTGCGGTATAATCATCAATAAACAAAGGCTAAGGCCTAACCAATAAAAAACATAATCAAAAATCGGGTCAACAAAACCGCCGAGTGAAATATCATTCGCGTTGAAAATTCCTAACCAATAAATATTGATTGGTTTCAACAGACAACGCGTTTGTGAAACGTACTTACATACGATTGTACTCACATGTATGTAAATTGTTATATACTAGTCGCTCGCTGTGGTTCCACCTGGGTAGACTATTAAAAGTTTGAACAGTTACTATGTATCATAATTTAGGCGAAGACGCAAATTCAATAAACCGTTCAGCTGTTATCTATATGCTAATATAAACCTGAAGAGTTTACTTCAACGTGCTAATCTCAGGAACCACGGGTCGATTTGATGAATTATTTCAGTTTTAGATAGTCCATTTATCGAGGAAGGTTATAGGCTGTATATCATCACGCTTAGACCAATGGGAGCAATGCGGGTAAAACCGGGGCCAGCTAGTTAATATTATAAGTGACATAAATAAACATTTCGTATAGGTCATGGTTATGGGCCATTTAATAAAAAGAGCATTTTTCATAATGCCCACGCATTGTTTATAATTGGGGCAGTGGGCTTGTAAATTGTAACCTACAACCGGGCATAACAAAAACTGACCTTATTTATTATTTGGTCCATTACGATATTCAAAGAGAACTTGAAACTAACAGACAGACTGACAAATTATTTTACCTCAACACTAACCTTCTCATTGCCTATAGCGAAAATAAATATGTCGATATGTCACCAATATATCTCAATGTGTTAATACAGCCTCGACCAAACTCAATGATCAACGCCTCTTCTAATTTACAAATTTAAGCAATATACTCAATTTACACCGCCCACAATAATTTTGCATATATTTTGCAAATATATAAGAACTAGCTTTCCACCCACAGTTCCACGTATTCATCTCATTATCTCACGACAGAGATCAGCAAATTTCCGTTCCTTTTCAACCCCTTCACGTTTTGTTTTCGTGACATAATGTGCCCTAAAAAGCTTCTTTCTAAATAGGTAATAATGTAGTATAGACGTTCAATATATCATACCATGAACGTCTTTAACGTCGTAGACATAAAACTATGTTAGTAATTGTCGGAAAACAGGCTAAATGAAAATTAACCCGCGATGAAACTTCTACAACCTGTTAGAAAACCAACCACTTCTATACCAAGACGTTATTGCTAAAACTATTTTAATGAAGTATGCATTAAAGATAAGTGTGACTTTTGTAGATTATTATCGGCTTTTGATCGGATGTTAAAAGAAGATTAAACGGTTGAAACATTGTATCTAAATATCTCTAACGCGATGACAAGAACGCGAGTAAAATGTGATCTTTTACAAAGTTGCATACTATGTATTTAACAATAAAAAGCCTCAAAAACAAAAGAAATTAAGTGGATCTGTAGGGGCCCTTGAACAAAACCAATTAACTGCGAGAGGCCCTTTGAATCAGCCCTTTGTCGGATATTTCTAGATGTCACCCGTCTTCAAAGGGTTGGCTATAAATATATGTTCTCGTGATATTTTTATCTTTTTTAGGAATCCGTAGGTTTAACAAGCTTAGTAAAACGGCTTAAAAGAGGTTGATAATTCGATATGACTATGTATTTTTATACGTTTTATCCTTAAAAGATAAACGGATTGTGACATTAAAACAATATTTTCCTTAATGTTTCAAAGTTAATACAAACAAAGCTATTTAAGAAGCTGTGGATATATTTTTTCTATTATATACAGTATTTCATTATGCGTTACCGACAAAGTGGAGCATTTTTCATAATTACATATTTTCGTATTTAATAACGCCAAGCTACGTTATAGAGTGAAATAAATATTTTCCGGCGCAAGTTTACTGAGATTAGACTCAATATTTAAACTAAGTACATAAACCATCGACTTATATACAATATCTACACATCGATTTTATTACATTGGACATTTGAGAGAAGATAGAGACTCGCGAAACTGAGCTCCGTTGAGTAATAACTTATGCCCGGACATTATGAAACATTTCCCTATTTATCACTTGCGTCGTAGCATTCTGTATTGTTTTGTCAGATAATAAACTGCAACACTTGCTTCATTTTTAATTTTTATTTTATTAAGAATAAAACCCGGTGTAATAGTTGTATTTAAAAAAAATTTACTTATTTGTCTAAAAAAAGGCACGAACAAAAAATAATTTATAGTTTTAAGATATGAATATAGAAACAAACGTTTACAGAATTCGGTTACAAAATGAAAACCCTTAGTGAGCCCAAATAAAATTAATTTAAAAATTAACTGAAATATTATATTACAAGATGAATAAATTGAAAGGGCAATTTAAAGTTGATTGACCTCACCTGTATCGAGAAATCAATGAAGCTGTCTGCGAACTCAATCATAATGTAAATAAATTTATTAACACTGAAATTCATATTTCATACCTTTCATTTTAATATATTTCAGGCTGTATTACCTATAGTTGAAGTTATTTTATCAACACTTAAATACTGTTATGTATTATTTATCAAGTTGTGAGTATATTTGTATGAAGTAATCTCTAGAACAACTTTAGCGTTTATGATACCTAATACTTTTTCTATCTAGAAACCTACATTATGATGATTTATGCTATATTTTGTATCCATTGTAATATTTTGAATGCAATAATTTGTCTGCCTTTGCTTTTAATTAAGCATAGCTTATTAGATAGAATGAAGAAGAATGTACAGAATAAGAAAAATAGATAAAATGCTAATTTTTTATACATTTATATTATAAACTTTTATAAAATAACATATAATATTTACACAACCCTGTATTATTATATAAGGCATAACCGGATATTGTGATTTCTAATTCAGCACCCTAACTCATAAAGTTTATCGAAAAAATAATTTTGTGAATAAATTTCTAAAAACTTATTAACTAACTCCAATTTTCGACATCTTAACATTTCAATCGGGACGCAAATTGAAATCTCACAATTAAAAAAAATGATTTATAAATGCTCAGCCAAGTTTTAACTCTATTACAATTTTAAAAACGTAAAACGTAAAAGAGACAATACCTTCTAATAAATCGAACTGAAACTAGATTCGTATTCGAAATTTAACCTAAGTAGGTACATACAAACTCTCTTTTCCACTGCATGTATCGCAATGAAACATACATTACAAAAATCTGCATTGTAATATGAAAACAACTATATACCTATATTAAGTAACATAGTAAATAGTAATACGTTGATGAAACTACAATACGTTCTAAATACTGCAATATATTACGATTTAATACATCATTCAAGTAAGTACCTACCTATATAATATTACCCTCTACCTAGAATCTAATCTGTGCCTATACTAATGGGATAAATGCGAAAGATTAAGGATGGATTAATAAGCATGTCTGTTACTCTTCCACGGAATAACTACTAGACGGATTCTGATTAAACTTTACAGTAATACTGGTACATCAGAATAGCACATGACCTAAAAAATGCTCGAGTTACTTTACTATAAATTTAAAATATATAAATAATACATAGGTAAATTGGAATTATACGGAACGTTCAAATATTCTATACTTATAAGAAAACCGATACACATATATATGTACCTAATATATAGATATGTATAGACACATCAAAGGGAACGCTTCTGGGAATGGAATTACACTGAAATGCGTCACGTCTCCAAATATTCTACAAATGTACAAAACGTCACGTATTATCTTCCTTTCCTAATCTAGTTTCTTGGTAGACCAATCCGTACTAATATTATAAATGCGAAAGTAACTCTGTCTGTCTGTCTGTCTGTTACTCAATCACGCCTAAACTACTGAACCAATTTGCATGAAATTTGGTATGGAGATATTTTGATACCCGAGAAAGGACATAGGCTATTTTATTGCGAAATATGTACCACGGGCGAAGCCGGGGCGGACCTCTAGTTCTTCATAAAACCTAATACCCATAGTACGTAAAACCTCTAAAGTCGATTAGAGAAAGTTTGAGAAAGTGACAAATAGCTCCTATCAATGATTATACCTAGTAGTTTATTGTTGATGGTTGTTGAATGATTGATTGATTGTTAGTTGGGGGGGTAAGCGATTGATTGATTTATTTACTCCCTCTACATGTACTAGAGTTTCAACATTTCTCCAATTAAATTGCAATAATCTATCATTATAGAAATAATCACGTAGCATATGCATATTGAACATTTATTGAAAATCATATGATATAATATGTAATTCAGTAAATCCTGTGTTGATTTATTAAATCCTGTTATTGTATGACTTATCAGGAATTATAACTGTGTGATATGAGAAATACGTTACGTATTAAATCGTAAGAAAATATATAAAGACACTAAAATAATGGATATTTCGCAAATTTACGTCTATAATACTTGTATTCTGATACGAAAATTGTTTAATAAGGAAATTAATACATTTAACGATAATTACATAAGAATTTTCCAACAGTAAACAGTTAAACAACTCCAACTCTAATTTAAACATTAAAAAAATTATATTAAAACACCATTTCAATAACATACACATATTGACACTTCCCGACATCTTAAAATAATTATTGCTTCTTAGCTAAAAACTGATTTTCAAGAACCTGTAAAACAATTATCTATACATATATTTTTGTAAAAACTTTATCATCAACCATTTCCTGAAAAATTCCGTTGAAACTAATTAAAAAATACGTTCGGTTCTGCGCGTGACGTGTTCATTTTTAAATAATTAACGACGCTTCAAAGCAAACAATGCGATTTGAACTCATAATTTTACGAATGACAGAGGGCAAATTAGTACTAATTGTATGAAAAACAACGATTTATTTTTTCCCGTGTTGTGAACTAGGCAGTTAATCTTCTATGATATTTGAAATAATAAAAGGAAACAATTAATAAAAACAATTTGAAACAAAAACAAGTGATTTAAAAATTAGTTAATTAAGTCAATATACAAAAGCCTTTTGTTACGGCCCGTTAAATATATACATATTATATAGTTAATAACTCAGGAATCAACTACGCTTCTACCCAGTGAAGTAAGTATTGTTCATAATCCGTGTAGTACCTACCTAGCTTATTTCATACAAAATAATAATAGTTTAATAAAACTAAAAAAACACGCTTTTTATAGAAAACCGAACTACAAAATAGAAAATTTTATCAAATTAGTGTATTGTCATCGGTCCTCAATAAATCTACAAAGTTTGAACGAAAATTGGCCGTTTACAGTGGGTCAAAATCGCGCCCAAAGAAGTCGGTTACAAACATACAGGTGAAGCTAATATAAAGCGTGTAAATAAAAAAAAGACGTGTGGCACTCGAGGACTGCCGCGGTAAAGCTATATTGCATGCTATGCCTTCAAGCCACACCTCCGAGCCCTTCGGAGTGGGTAGCGTGAGGATTTTTCGTTACGGAATTTCTCGATTCGGTCCCCGCGCTCAAGGTCCGCGATAGAAGCTATGCAATAGCTTAAAAAACAATTGTTTAAAGTATTTTTGATACTAATTAATAAAGTATATAAGTACATAGACATGTAGGTCATTAATCACAGGCTCACGTTCCTATAGGCACAAAAAACGCAAAAACATAACCCTCTTTCATAAAAATAAGTAACAAAAATCAGTACAGATACGTTCATAAAAATTAGTACATCCCATCGAGAGGCGTTCATTACAGGCGTAAAGCCTGTTAACTGCGTTATGAAAAGGACTCTCCCAGAGGATACTGACATAATACAGCAGTGCGTACGGTTTGAGTGATAGGCGAATTGATTGTTTCTTTTTTCATGTCTGCTGGTGTTAGGTATTAGGGAATTATACATGAAGAAATTAAGTGAAATTAAATAAGCAATAGGGCACAGGAATCAGCATTTACATAGATATTTTTAAAGTTCTCTTAAATAAATCATACGAGTAGATGCGTGAAATACTGTGTTATGCTTAATTTCAATTTTTTCTTGTGTTTACATAATATCACGCTTATGCCTATGAAAATTGGTAATCGATACGTTTTAATAGTTAAATCGTTTTCCAACATTATAATATTATAGCATGCACAGAGAACAACAATGGGATAATTAACAAAATATTTGTTCGAACCTAATGTCAAATACCAAGTCATAACATTAAAAGCAACTTTAATGTAGCTATTAATTCATGAAATGCTTACTTACAGGTATATTACATCTACATTACTACAACATTAAAAATGAAAATACTTAAAAATGTACAATTTGAGTTTCGCTCAAAACTTGTACCACAGTCCACACCCTCTCCGGGATAGCATGCATTTCGCGAAGTACTTATTGCCAAGTGCTTTATTTCGCGATAATCATTTCCAACCATTATATTTCACTAACTTTGCCCCGTGGTTTTACTCGCAGTGCTCCATTCCTGTTGGTGTTAGCGTGACGAAATATAGCCTATAGCCTTCCTCGATGAATGGGGTATCCAGTAGTTCCTGAGATTAGCGCGTTCAAACAAACAAACAATCACTTCAGCTTTATAACATTAGTATAGATATTAACGTGTTTTAATTTACAAATAATTAGAAAACTATAAACACCTTTTTTTTCACCATAGATGTGAGAACTATCTATATGTTACATTGTTCGTATTTTCCGCACTTATTAAATCATCCTCGTCCCGGATCTTTTACATGCCATTTTTCCGGGTAATATATTGCTTGGATGATAATTTTCCCGGATAAATATGTTGCGTTTATCCGGGTTTGTGGAATGTAACGTAAGCAATGAGTGAACAACAGAAGATGGGCAGATAATAAATTGACATTTTATGTTGCAACTAGCTGCTCGCTCGTTCTCCGGCCGTGAGATATTTTTTTTGTTTTTATTTTTTTACGATTTCTATCATAATTGAAGCGAAGATTTCTTACAAACCTAAAACATTAAAGTCCTAACCTAACAATCTTTCTTGAGTAGATAATAAGTGGTGTAACTAACACGACTTTCTTTTATAAATATAGAGTTGATAATTAAAATTATAATAATATATTGGTTATGATTTATTTCTGGCAATGATTTTATAATTACATTAACTAAATATATTGATTAATATCACACGAACGCAGAACGAAAATATAACAAATTATTTAAATTTAAAACACAAGCAGATAAAATTAAATTGAAAACAATGTTTCATTGTTTAATTGTAACAGTAATTAATTCCCTAGACCACGTAGCAAATTGAACAGTCCGATTGGCAGAGTTTTAATCATTTCTGTATTAAATATTAAATTTTACATGAATGCAATACAATGTCATCTACTTTTTATAATTAATCCGTATGTATGTCAATCGGTTGCTTCTGAAATTGTTTCAAATATAGCTTCAGCCTTCAGTAATAAACTTAATCTACGAATATAGATACTTAATATTATAAAGCTGAAGAGTTTGTTTGTTTGAACGCGCTAATCTAAGGAACTACGGGTCCGATTTGAAAAATTCTTTCGGTGTTAGATAACCCATTTATCGAGGAAGGTTATAAGCTATATATCATCACGTTTAGACCAACTGGAGCGGAGCAATGCGAGTAAAACTGCGAGGCACAGCTTGTATTATTATATAGTTTCAAAATTATCGAATCGAAATAGTGGTTATAATCATGTTATAATCAATAGACAAGCGTCTATGCTCGATCCATAGCTTTGTTTGAAATTTGAAATCAAATACTATAACAATACTAGCGGTCCGCCTCGGCTTCGCCCGTGGTACATATGAAAAATAGATGTTGGCCGATTCTCAGACTTACCCGATATGCACAGAAAATTTCATGAGAATCGGTCTACCCGTTTCGGAGGAGTATGCAGACTAACATTGTGACACGAGAATTTTATATATAAGATAATATCCTCTTTCTCCGATATCAAGAAGCAACGAACCGACAGCCAGCGTCCCTCCAGAATACATAAATAAGGCGCTACAGGTTGTCACGACCTCTGTCTATTGTCACAGTCGATGTTAGAGCAGGCTCCAAGGAGACGTTCGTTTGCAAAAATCGCGGACCT
>CAJQZN010041660.1:120840-157284 GCA_907164685.1 Colias eurytheme
CCCCCCCCCCCCCAACCGAGCGCCAGCTGACGTTCACGAGGCTTTATAAGACTATACTCTCATGCGTCTGACGAAATATCTCTTGAGAGGAAATAGTTAACCAAATTTGCACCTGGCTCCCTAACTATAACTTTAAAGTAAGCACAACCTTGGAATAAGGTGCTAACTAAGTACATATCTATAAATTCTATAATACTGACTATTTTATCTCATAATAATTCCCAAAAAGATCCCAAAAAGAATTACTATCCGTCTTCTATGTCATCTAAAAGTTTTGCTTTCACAGCCAATAATAATTACCTCGCTACTAAATTTCATCGAATTCCGCTTAACCCTTTTGGCGTTTAAACGGTACATATATATATAGCGTTTAGCTAAACTATTATGTATTCTGTGATATAGATATAAGTACAAATGTAAGAAATTAGTAACGGAGTATTAGTAACCTGCATAATACCCTGCAAATAATTATTTGCAGTCGGGTTTTTTGTTTTCATAATAATAATTCTTATTATGAAAACAAAAACCCCGACTGAAAATAATTTATGCCTTTGTCACTTTCACAATTCTGGTGATAACAGCGACACCTCATAAATCAAAATCCATACAGTTTGGGCTGTAAAGCGAGCGTGCTGAAGCAATATACAAAAACATAACCCTCCTAACGCAGTCGGGTAAAAGACAAACCTTCACCCGCAGCACTGACATTTATGAAATAGCCCCAAACACCACATAATTACGGCCTGTCCCCGCAATGTACCGTGGAATCTAGTTCAAATATCTCACAAATCTGTTGAAGTCGCAACAAATCGCTCCTTCAGATCTTAGGCTGTGGTCACGGGAACAGCGATCCGCTAAGCGTAAGCGATAGCGGTCATTTTTGGCGTTTTCTAGTATAAGACTTATGCTAGAAAACTCTATATAAGAAATTTATAAACCGTGTTATTCGTATTTAAAGACATTGGTACTTGTGTAACAAACTGGAGTTTCAATAATTTAATTAACAATATAACTTATTTATTACTTATCACGTCACAAAACACAATTACGTGTAATTAAGGATCGAGATTATAGAAATTATTATGATTTACACCGGCTGTATTTAATATGTACCTATTATATTATTATGTTGATAATTCTAACGCATTTAAACTCCGAATTCATGCTGTTATACAAGAGTATACTTCCATGTTGAATTAAAATCTCCAAACCTCTTCTGAAAATCAGTGCAGCAATACATTTTAAATAATGGTTGCTTTGCTGACGGGGAGTCCTTTTTGCCTCCATTGCTATCTTTTTTTTCTGTTTTGTGTGTTATATTACTTACTAAGATTTATATATCTTTTTTTTACATGGTGGCAAATTAAACGCTTTCTATTTCTATTTCTATTAAAAAATTATTGAGTTAAAATTTCAGATTCAGTGCCATAGATTTAAATGAGTTACGTATAACATAGATAGATAGTTTTGTCAATTTGATTAGGTGTTATTAGTCACCTACTGAACTGAAACTGAAATTTCTTTCTTTTGCTGTCAAGTATTAGGAAATATTACAATAAGTATACAACTGTAGCAAGAGATTTTTGATAAAAACATCGTATTATTTACATAAATTTCTATATTTTATTATAATCGCGCTCGCTAATTCCATCTCTGAACGCTACCCAAGTCTCTTACAAATGGCCGGGCGGTATTGCGAGCCAAAATTGATCCCAGATCTGTTTCGGACTTGTGTCCGATTACATACGATATTTATCTGTTTTTATAACTATTGCTTTTGAGGACAGGTTTCGTATTAAGTTTGCGAGATTTGGATACATTTTTCATCGAATTTTGGGAATAGGTTAAAGTATCAGAGAAAAAAAAGACGTGTGGCACTCGGGGACTGCCGCGGTAAAGCTATTGCATAGCATGCCTTCAAGCCACACCTCCGAGCCCGTCGGAGTGGGGAGCGAGAGGTTTTTTCGTTACGGAATTTCTCGATTCGGTCCCCACGCTCAAGGCCCGCGATAGAAGCTATGCAATAGCTTAAAAAGTAGATAGGTATTTTTGTAGCGTCATCTGAAAGGATAGTATCATTGCAAACTTCATCATTTTGATACTTGATGATTGATCATAGCAGATATATACTTCACTCAGTTAAATTTAATTAAAAAGATGATACATAGTGCAATTAAGATTGACAGTGCAGTAAGTCGTGCGAAATACCTATTGTTTAAAATTTAACTGCATTAACTCAATTACTTTAAAGAGAGCAATTAAAATACATAGCAAAATAGATTATTGCAAAAAATTATATGCCTTATTAAAACGTTTGGGAAATGGGGTATGGTTTCACTGATTGATTTTCTTGACAAGTGTAGTATCAGGCTTCTCTCACAGATTACTAAACTTAACTTGTTCTGATCGAGATATTTTGTTAGGATCTGCTGTAGATGAAAAGATGGAACCCAGAACCTCTTGATTGCCTTAACCAATGTTTTTCATAAGAAAAAAATAATTACCTTGTAAAACATATTGTACGGGCTAGCCGTACATCCTGACTCAGCGCTTTCAATCCGCTCTAAATCCAGGAATATATTCCTTTTAACATTTCGCGCGAACTTGAGAGCAGTGTTACTACGCTCTATAGTATAGAGCGTAGTAACACTGCTTTATAGTCTATACAGTACTACTATATACGTACAAAATAGCGTACATTTATGTTTGTTTGTCCTTGAACCTTTGCTATAAATGTAAACGATATAGCAGTAACCATTAGGATAAGTGGACGTGGGAAGGGTCTGGAGTTCTGTTCCCGACGGAATACAGATGTTCATGATGCGATGAAATATCGCCAGCTGTGCTTGTGTATACATAGTTAATTTAACGGGTTTAAACGGGATTTACTTCATTTAATTTTAGTAATGAACAGTGAAGTACGAAAGGATTGTCTTGTTAAATTTTGCGACTTCAAAAAGCAAGTAAGTACAAATAAACATACCGTCAAACTGATATTGACTGTATGTTTCTACTATTTTCTGAATCTTTATTACGCGATTGATTCGCCAATTGTGATTTGATTTTCAAACTTCCGATAATATGTTCTTTTTATTATTTATAATTTTATAGATATCATATCATCAAATATAATACGTTATGGTGACCTTCTATAATTGTTTGTATATTAATATTGTTAATTTTAATTCTCAATTGTACTATGTGGGATTACAAGTGTACGTAATAGTATTTTGTCTCTACACGTGCGTATTAAGTAAATATATTCATTACAATTTCAAAATGTACATCTATATGAAACACAAACACACAACATGTAAATAAATTACTCAATGCTGTTCCACGCCGTAATAGAATGTGACGACCGACGACGTATTTCAGTTACAACGTGACAACTACGTGCCATGTACCGTCAGCAAAAAAGATTTGTTATTTTTTTACAAACAAAACGGTAAAAATGTGTAAACACATATATTATTAACTTCAATACATAAAGTTGTTGTTGTCATATTAGGGAGAGCTTTTGGTAGATAATAACATATCTGGTCCTTCGAGCCGGATCTGACAGGCTACCTATTACTACACTCGCATTAATTTTAGAGAGTTGTTTTTCGCGTATCTCGATCTTTGAAGTGATGATGATGATAAGGATCTAATGAAGTAATAATGAAGTAAGGTCTTATCATTTTCTACTACACAATAGTTAGATAAACCAATACATTTAATTATTGATATTCATAATATGTAATCATTGATATTACTTTGAAATTGTTTTAAATATAGGTAATTTCTTTAGGAATAAAGGTTTACAAGACTTACATCAATTACAGTTCTCCATTCAACTTAAATACCGGACACGGCATCGTCTTCCACACCACAATCTCGATCATGAGGGACTCAATACAAAGATAATTGAAACGAAAGTTGAATTTGCTGTCCGTACCTAAGACGACAAGTTCCTAGATAACACCATTGTAAAGGAAGTTTAGTCTGTGCCTTTCTAGGCTAAACTCCGCTGATACAAACTATTGAATTTGCAGTAATCTTTTTGCTTGTTTGTACCTATTTGTTGAATAATATCCGCCGCTTGCGAGTTTCAAATCATTTTCATTCATTACTAGCTTTAAACACTCGTAAGTGTCCTACTAGGTAATATTTTAAATGTGAAAGTTTTTGAGAATGGATGTACCTATGTGTATGTATGTATGTTTTTTACTTTTTCACGCAACTACTACTGAACCCATTACAATGATTTTAGCACACATATAGAGAGTAACTTGGATTAATACATAGGATAGGATAATCCTACGGGATTGGGAGCTTTACGGTTTTTTCTATGAAAACGCGGGTGAAGCCGCGGGTGGAAAGCTAGTAGTGTATAAGTCTAGCTATAGCAAACAAATATTGAATACTACACAGGCTGTAAACTGTAAAGCTAAAAACGACGATGTTATCGATTTCAAACGAGCTTTTTGTGGACAATCTTTTACTTTTTAACCGACTTCAAAAAAAAGGAGGAGGTTATCAATTCGGCCGGTATGTTTTTTTTTTATGTATGTACACCGATTACTCCGTGGTTTCTGAACCGATTTACGTGATTCTTTTTTTGTTCGATGCGGGATGGTGTCGAATTGGTCCCATAAAAATTTTATTCGGATAGGCCCAGTAGTTTTTATTTTATGAGCATTTTTGTCTGTAATTGTAAATGTTGCAAGTGCAAGTTTGAAGTCAGTTGTTTTTAACGCAGTTATCACTTGTTCCAAAACTAAAATAGACTAAGATCTTCCAACAACAACTGCCAGTACAAATCGTATCTAGAATGTCTATGGTTCTATACAACTACGTATTTGCGATGGGCCCTTGATAACAATTCTAAGTACTATAACTATGACTAATAACTTAGATACGGTAGTAAGGTTTGAATATCGATTTAACAATTAGACAAAAAACTATCACAAAAGCATTATTGGGGCTTCATAAGCTTACAAGTTAAACGTACGAATATAGGAATATTAAACATTTGAAAAATTGTAAATATAAATCAAAAGAAACATATTTTTATTTCTATAATGTATATCATTGACTCTTTATCAGCTAATATTAATTTCTCGTCAAATAAATCTATACTGCAACATACTTTGTACAGGGCATATATAGGTTAAAATAGAGTTATGTACAATTAATATAATTATATGTTACTAGCTTTCCGCCCGCGGCTTCGCCCACGTTTTCAAAGAAAAACCCGTTCCCGTAGGATTTCCGGGATAAAACCTATCCTATGTCCTTTCTCGGGTATCAAAATATCTCTATACCAAATTTCATGCAAATTGGTTCAGTAGTTAAGGCGTGATTGAGTAACAGACATACAGACAGAGTTACTTTCGCATTTATAATATTAGTATGAATTAATATAATTATATGTTATTATGTTGGGGGGCAAGTATCTCGCCTCGCGGCGGTGTTGTGAACAACTCCGGCTGAGTGGCCAGACGGCCGGAGTCTAGGGCGACTGAGTGAGGAACCTACGGACTATCCGAGCGTTGTCCAGCAGGACTGCCCGCTGTATCCCCACTGTCATGGGATTCACCGGTAAATCCAACCTTTATTATGTTAATTATTATAATGGTAAGAAGTAAATTAATGACGATGTCTGAAATATTTGATTTTAATTATCATCTTGATTAGATTGTCGGCTTAAGAAAAAGTTCGTATTAAGGAACGAAAATTGATTAATTTACTTGAGAGTAAATCAATTAGCCAAAGGGTTCAGAAGATAATTTAATCGACCCCTTGGTACATACATCAAAATTAGGGCTACGAATATTCTGTTCTGGGTAGAAACTTAAATTGGAATATGTAGTGTTAAATATTATAACAGAATGTATTTTCCTTTAAAATTGTAGAATCCATAAGTGAAAATAGTTTCAGTAATATTTCTCTTTCTCCAACAAATATTTTTCCATCTTTTGATAGGTATCAAACTTTTAAAATTTTGTTAATTTTGCCAAACTCCCTCAAACAGACTCGAATATTTTGCTTATAAATGATACGGCCCGTTGAGGAATTAAATATACTCCTATCAAAGGCACAGTATGTAGTTACCAAACTTGGAGACACGCCAGGCTACCTGGCTTTGATACATGTTTAACCATAATGCATTTTTGTTAAGACAGCTGGATTGACCGTAAAATTAGGTAGATACCCTTTCAGAATTATACGCTAAACGCAAATAGTAAAAATAAAATCCATCTTTTTACCAATATTTTAATACGACATACTATTTTCATATTCTTTTAAAAAAATATTCAAAGTACAGTTTTAACTTTCCTATGTTTGTATTATATGACGTATGTATAGATTTGCAGAATTATAAATTACTTCATAATTCATATTTCCTTTGTCCTTAATCTTTTCAATAAGAAAGGGAAGTTGAAATCTTACTTTATCTCTAGTCAATTTTACCCTAATATAGAACATCATAGATTCAGAAAAGGATCAGTATTATTTTTTATGAAGGGCTAGCGTATAGACTGAAAATGAAGAAAATTTTTATCCGATATTTATATCAACTTTTTTTATTTTAGAAGTGAATATAAAATAATTTTCTTAAAATGTTCGATTCAAATCGACACTAAACCTGTGATCGAAAATTTATTTCCGTTAGTTTTCCACCAGATTATTTGTTTTTTCTTGTTTGTTTTTGTCAGATTTATTTTCCTGATTATGTGGATGCAAAATTAGTTCAATTAAAAAAACATTATACCGAATAATTAGTACTAAACTTAAAAAAAAAATATGTTTTCCCGTTTAATATTTAAAGGAATTTCGTTCTTATTTTGATTTAAATTTCTACACAGATTAAATAAAACTGGTAAAATACATAGAACATAGATGTAGTGCCTATTTGCATACGGACTACGGTCAAGAGTTCCATGCGGTTCACAATGTATTGGAGCGGAAGACGCAGCGGCCATATTGGTTTTCCAATTTGGCGGGAACCGATTTACGATTTGAGTTATGACGAACGGTTGGAATGGTTTTGTATTTGGAGTTTATTAATAAATATTGGAAGTAATTTTTAAATGTGGTATTAACACGTATAAATCAGATTTTTGTAATTGGAAATTACATACCTACTTGCTTAATATTTTTTAATATCAATTTTTTCTAGCGTTTTTTACCATGGCTGGTTCACACTTTGATTAGTGCGAGTGCAGGTGATGAGTAGTACTACGTGTGGACAGCGACTGTTTAGTGCGAGTGTTTAGTAGGCTGTGTAGTAAAGTGAATAGAAGCGTGTTCTATTTTTTTGCGAGTGGACTGCGAGTAGCCACGTCCCGCGCGCCCTCCCTTCCCCCTCACTCGCAGCGTGCCTGCACTCGCACTAATCACCTTCACTCGCAGTCAATTGGACACTACTCGCACTACACACCTGCACTCGCACTAATCACCTGCACTCGCAGTCAATTGGACACTACTCGCACTACACACCTGCACTCGCACTAATCACCTGCACTCACACTAATCAAAGTGTGAACCAGCCATAATTAGTGAAAGCTTTTTACTTAGGTCGATTATTGCCGATTAAATAGGTAATGTAATCCTGAATCACTCGGAGTGGTATTCGATATAAAAGTAGCCAATGTTTTTAATATTTATTCAGATATCATAATCTATCTTAAAATGTACAGCCAGATTCCGCTTTATGCGAAAGATTTGCCAAACTTCTGCATTTATACAAATTACTTTTAAACAGATATTAATTCACAAAACACGATTGTTTTAACCATCGAGATAGAATGTACTACGTACTAGAGAGGCGATCGCTACTACACTCTCTTTAACACGAGCTAGAGGTAAGAATCACAAGTCTCTTTAGTCTGTGTCGGACTGTGCCCCCCGCTTGCCGCGTCAACACGTGTTATTGCTCTGTTCAAAATGCCTTCGTGTTTGCTTAGATATTGTTTTAACAGTTCCCATAATACAAACAAAGCCCGAGGAGTGACTTTTCACCAGTAAGTTTCCTTATTATGAGTAAGTCATGCATTTTACTAATATTGTTATCATTTTGCGAAAAATCACCACGCGTTCTGCGTTTCGCGCCATTTTTCATAGACTAACAGCACAGACGTGACACTATCGATGAGTCTGTTAAAAAAATGTAACTGGATTTTTTTAACTATGTATATACAATATCTACTAGGAAAGATTACCGTGGTGTAGTACCTAAATATTTATACTTTTACCCGACTACGCAAAGTAAAACGGTAGGTTATATTAGTTAAGTAATATTTATTTATTTACCTATTTTTATTTATTAAAAAAAGCCTAATCAATAGTTGTTCCAATAGGATTTATAAATTATTATTATTATGCACAACAATTACAAATAAACACAACATTCACAGAAACTAATACAGTAAAAGTTCCTTAATCGCGCTTCCTTTATTCGTGTTTTTACTATTCGCGGATTAAAAAAATGCGACCCAATTTCTATATTCACGACTAAAAATTTTTTTTATTCGCGGATTTAATAAGTACATACATAATAAAAAAATTATTCCAATAGGTATCTTACCCAATATCCTTGTCAAATGGACTAATAAGAAAGTAAAATAGATCTTATAACAAGTTTGCCTAAAGTACATAATATTATGTTCTTAAATGATATCGCCGAGGCCTTTGACACAAGCCGCCTTTGTCGCAAGCCACCTCTGCAGCGATTGATGTTTTTGAGAATGTAAATAAACAGAATGGAAGCAACCTTATAACTCAATAAATAAAGTATATTTTTAAATGTAGTTCCGTTTATAGTAAAGTTACAAAAATTGTGATCGAGTAAGGGGGCATCCATAAATTACGTGAGGTGTTTTTTAAAATTTTCTGCACCTCCCTCCCCCCCTGGTGAGATGTCGTGAGAATTTATTCAACCCCTCCCCCATCCTCGAATCTCGCGTGAGATTTTTCAAAATGTGAGTTTCTTATACGTAAACGCCATCAACATTGAATCATCGTATCCATTTAAATTACATCATGAAGCAAAAACTGATAAAACTATTGATTACTACACAAAACGACAAAAGCTTAATAAATTGATATTATTTAAAGGAAATTAAAATACATAGTTTAATATAAAATCCTCGTTTTATTAATTCCCTAGTATCAGTACCACCAGATAGTACCGAGTAAACAGATTGCACAATGTGTCACATCTGCACGCATTGCTTAATCTTTGAACTTGAAGCCACGCCTCGCTCGTTCCACACGTACCCCACCACATCGGCCGCGCGCAATGTTTTTGTTTGGAATAACCCCTCTAGTAATATATCTCGATGGTTTTAACAAACGTTTGTACAACATGAGCTTGTCGGCTTGAGTCTGGCGCACAGCCAAGTCTAGTATTAATACAATAACTTGAGTTGATAAACTGTGAGTTACTGTAGATTGAGAGTTAGCTATGCGCCCGGCGTTGCTTGCACTCCATCTTTGACACAGAGTTACTCTAGTTCAAGAGTCAGCGTACATATTTTTGTAAGTTTATGTTTTTGGCAAAATAAAGATTTTATTTATTTATTTATTTATATCTTTATACGTTCATGTATGTAGTTTGGTTATGTACAAATTTCTTAAAAGTAAAATGAAGACATTTTATATAATTTACACATACATTATTGTATTAAAAAATATTTTTATATTTTTTGCATAAATCTTGTTCTGTACGATTAACGAATGCAAATAGGTCCTTGAAGAAGGGTGTTTATTGGAAAACAAACGTTATTTTTTAAATGCTGATGTTTTAAAGGTACAAAACGCGGTTTTATCATTTAAGATGAGAATGCACTTAAGTACTTAGTCAGAGTATGCATGTGTGTTAGTGTTTATCTGAGAAATTGAAACTGTAGAAATTGAAAGGATAAAAACGCAAAAGCTTGAAATAGAAAGCCCAATCGCATGATAATAATTTCAACAGAACAAAAGCTCAGCAAAACTCAAACCATTATCCATCAAACTCTTATCAAACTAGTGCACCCGTGAACCCTCACAATGCTAATTAATTGACAGCGAGCACTTCAAAACTTTATTAATTGAACGATGAATGCGTAAACACATCGGCTAATTGCTGTTCATATGAACATCGACGCTTTGATGTAACCGAGCCCGCAGGGAAGGGTTATGTTTTCAGACTGATTCTTTTAATTTAACTGTTAGTTTTGTGAAGTAAAAAACGAATGTCTTAAAAAGTGCGTGTGTGCCGAGCAAGCGTGTCAGAAGTGAAACTTCTTTATCAAGATTCAAAGATACCAAAATTGTCGCCTTACTCCAGGGCGTGACGGTATTGCATGACCTTAAAATTTTGCTCTCAACGCGCCTAAAGAACTTTCACTTCAATTTTCAAATTTCAGCTTTTAGTTTCACGATGGTTAAAGGAATCTGGGTTTAAGACTTATTCAATATATGAAATTGCGGATTTTAGCGCCTTTTTTTATAAATAAAATGGCGGATTTATCATATCTTTTTTTTATAGTTTCGCTTTCCGCGAATCGCTCGAGTGGTTTTTCAGGTTCCACCATTTTATTTCTATGAATTTTTTTCGTTAAAAAATTGCCGATATCTTTCCCCAGCTTTTCATTTATCTCTCTTTATATTCCGATGCATTCAACGTGTCTATTAGAGTACATTCTAATAATAATACAGATAACAAACACATTTATAACATTAGTATACAGTACTTATTTAAGCGACATGTTTCGTTTACTCAAGTTGTTAGTTGCATCTATATTATATTATCTGTGGCTATACGTCTCTAACACAAATTTCATTAAACATCCGTAAAGTATATGACGTCATGACTTTTAGGGAGAAGCTACGTACTATGCGTATATAATAACATACGTGTTTGGATTTTGCGGCTCTTTCTTAGAATGTTGAAGTTATGCTTATGTTAGGTACATCACCCAACAATTTGAGTTGTTCTAAAATTCGTCATCATGAAACTCTGTAAATATAAATTCTCACCAACTGACGTAAACGCTAGAAAAACTGTACAAAATTATTTACGTACATATTTTTGTAAGTGGTAGCCTAGTTTGAAAACAGCAAATTCAATGAAGAAGCCGTAATTCAGCGATTGACGTCAAAGCGGGGCAACTTCTACGGTCCGTTTTATAAGTTTACGTAATATAAACAATTTGTAAGAAATTAAGTTTTGAAGAGCTGTTTACAAATTGTGTGGTAGAGCAGATGGAATTAGTTTTAAATCTGCTAAAATAAATATCCTTTTTTCAACTGTTTTATGAAAATGGGCTACATTATTATTTTTAACTTTAAATGATACAAGGGAACAGTTAAATTTTCATCAAAATCGAATCTGGTTTGAAACAACAGAGAGAAAAATGTTAATTGTGACATTTGTTATTTATCCAAACATTGTAACAACCTGTTCACAAACATAACTCACGTAAACCCCAAGACCTCAACTTCGAGAACCTTCCACAGATATCAATAAACAAAATGGCGTCATGGCGTCTAACACGCGCCAAAACTACAGTGCTCAAACGTTACGGATAAATATCCAGACGAATATCCATGCCAATTTCAAATTGTTTCACGGCATGAGATAATCTAATTAGAGCCGTCAGGAGAGGCATTACTGAGACTCATTTAGCTCACAGCTTCTCAAACTTTGTCCATTCACCCCCTGTACAAGTGAAATAGCAGTTTTATTATGCCTTGAAATATAAAGGAGTTTAGAGCGCTTGTATTTTCTTCAGCGTTCTAATTTGTATTCTAAGAAGTATTTAGTTTCGTCTCGCCTTTACTGGTATTTACGTTTAGAATAATTGTTTAATTTATTTTAATAAAATGAAATATTTCATGCTAGCTGTAATGTAAAGGTATGTAAGGTATGTATTTACTTTAGTGGAATAAGTTATGTAAGTAACTAGGTACTTTAATTGTTGTTACTATATAATAATTTGATTATCACTAATACGTGTAAGAAATGATAATTGGACCTGTTCTACAGTATTGTATACGTATAATTTGCAAAAATACACAATCACACGACACACATTAAAATTAATGTATATCACTTTCACACATATATTCCATACATTACCCCACTTCCATTCACCCCCAAGGGGAACACTTTGAGCATCCCTGGCTAGAACAAACACTCGTCAAGCTGTCACATTTGGCTGAGGGAGGGTGACGGGGAACTTCGACACCACATCAGGGCTGTCAACTACACAATAGGGCTGTCACTGGAGACATTAAAACTTGTTTGTGTGGCAATTAATTGAATACAGACAATAACTATAGCTAGTGTAGAGCACTGCGTATATTTTATTTGTATTTAAATTTACTAATTTCTAAAAAAATATAATTTTAATCTTGATACTTTAGTAAATATGTGCATTCAATTTAAAGAACGATTTAAATTTCACAATAAATAGTTGCAATTCATTAGGATTTCGAATTCCATCATCCACTATTCCTGTAAGATCTCTAGCATACTGAAATACTCACAAGTCACAACACTGTAAACAGAATTTTTTTAAGTTTTAAATTTCAAACTGATTCAAAATTTATTAATGGTTTCATTTCACTCAAGGACGAGAAGACATTACAATTTAATTAAACCCAAAATTCCAGACATTATAGTTGTATTATTGTTGTATCTTATTTAGATTAGATACCTACTACAATAACACCTACATGTAATTAATCTCCCGACTTAAAACGTTAATCCTAATGTAAGCGTTAATCTAATTTTAGAATTACCAAAATAGAACTATTATAAAAATATTATATCCCTAACGCTCTATCTAATATCTATACTAATATTATAAAGAGGAAAGGTTTGTAATTATGTATGTATGTATGTATGGTTTTCACGCATAAACTACTGGACCGATTTCAAAAATTCTTTCACCATTAGAAAGCTGCATCTTCTCTGAGCAAAATAGGCTAGGTTTTATCCAGGAAATCCCACGGGAACGGGAACTATGTGCGTTTTTCTTTGAAAACGCGGGCGAAGGCGCAGGCGGAAAGCTAGTTCAAAATATATTTATAATATTTTTTTTTTTTTTTTATTATTTGGTTCACAAATTGAAATTGACACTTAAGGGCTTGGTCTAGTAGTGCAAACAAATGCATCCTGTCATCCTATATGTAAATAATACAAATGTACTAAGGGAAAGTTGCTCCACTTAATTTTTAAAAATTAAATCATTCGTATAATTTAATATTCGTAATAAGTACCAAAAATGACAATTTGAAACAATTTTCGTGAAAATTACACCGGGTGATTTTTTTATCAGTACACAAAATTTGCGAATACTTTCTATTGATATCTTCAACTTCATGTTTATATAACTGATCAACTTTTACAAAGAAATTTGGACGAAATATAAAAAAAATAAGCTTTCCATACAAAATGCATAACTCTATACATTTTTTTCGACCTAAGTTTCTTAGTGAAAGTTGTTCAGTTTAACTAATAAAGCGGATAAACAAATTTTGTATATAATAAAAAAAATGTAATGTTTGTGTTAAAAAATTATAAAATAGAAAAATACGCAAATGAAAACAAAAGATATTTATTTCTGACTAGCTTCCGCCCGCGACTTCGTCCGCGCGGATGTCAGTCTTCGCGTCTTCTACAGATTTATTATATTATGTATAATATATAGATTTATATTGATAAACCTAATAAATCTTTTGCTAGCATTCTGATGCTTTATCGGTTGCACTGGATTTATTTCTTTTTTTTCAATCGCTTGAATGATATAGGATGGGTCCTTGATGGGCATCGAATGCTGAAGTCTCGAATCAATCAATTCTGACAGTAGGCAATTTATGTAAAATCTTGATAATGGTCCATCATTTTATTTTGCCTAAACGTTACATACTTTTTATATATTCTATTTTTAACGAATGATTCACTCCAGTCCAAACAGCAAATGAGCAGACTTCTGCTTCTGCAACGTTTAGTTGTCCCTGAATTTGGAAAAAATAGTCATGATTCTTATCTATGACAAAAGTGTTATTTTTTGCATTGTATTTCAAATATTAAATTTTTTTTTAACCGCATCTTCCGCATTCATGTCTTTTGCCGGAATCAGACATTTAACTTCTACTAGTCCCATTTTCCCTTTTTGATATGGGAGTGTATAAAGTAAATTTTTTAGATATTTCTCGTTATACTTTTAAAAAGTTATTATTGTCATTTTGCTCATTAGGTAAAGTAATTTCGATATCAGTTTTAAGTTTTTTGATACCTGCAATAAAAACGTCATAATCGCCTGCACATACTTATCGATTACACCCTGTATACAATCCACCATCCACATTCATAATGTTTTCCTGTCCTCCTCTCCTTTACGCTGTTCACCGATACATTTTAAATGAGTAAATCTGCTACTACTGAAGGATGTTTCATTGTGATCAGCAAATTTTCACCACTGTTGTCGATTATTTGTTTTTCATTTTTAATCAGCAATTGGGAATCATCAGTTTTGTTTTTTGCAGATTGGTGATGTACCCTAACAATACGTCGAAAAGGGAAAGCATCAACGAATTATCGTTTTCGTCCTCTTTTTTTATTCTTCGCGTCTCTGTTACTTCTGTTTGTTTAGTTCTCAACACCCACTGAATTTTCTATGTTATTGTAATCTTCAATTACATCTGAGTTTTGATGATGTGATGATAATCCATTCGTTTTAATATTGGTACTTAGAGTTGGTAGACTAAACTAGAAATGGCGGACTAAATTTGTCAGCGCGTCTGTAAGATCAGAATATAAAACCAACATCCTGTATTTAAGTTACAAAATTAATAATCAAACAACATGCCGCTACGTTGAAAAAGACTAGAAGAAAAAATTAAAAAACCTCGGATCAATTTTGGAGTAAACAAATCATTTTCCCCGTATGGGGATTTCCTCGCATGAACTTGGGAAGTTCAAGTTCTCAATACAAGTTTATATTATATTTCGTATTTCTCAAACGAAAAATAAACATTTTTGGAACTTCAAAAAAATTATATTATAAGAAAATTTATGAGCTTACTTTAGTTTTAAAGAAATATACATCCCTTTACTGACACCCCGTAAAATAAAGAAATTGTTGCCAAAAAATTGTTACCTTTGCAATCTATTTGGTTTCATTAACTTTATGTTCGAAGATAATTTTTTTTCTAGTATGTAGTTACACGCGTTTTTTTTTCGTTTATTTTCCATATCGAAATCAAATGTTTAAAAATACGAATATTTGCACAAAACTAAGATAAAAATAATCAATTAACAAAAATATTAAATTTAATGAAGTAGAGCAACTTTCACTTCGGTATGAAGGAAAATCGAGCGTAGAGCACACGTCAGAACGCTCCGGCTCAAGGAGCGCGACTAAAGAAATTCGCTAGGATTTTTCCTAATTATTTTAAATATTTTTTTAATATTTAAAGAATTATCAAAATTCAAAAAAAAAATTTTTTAAAGGATTAATACTCATTGCTCTTCAACCAACTCGAATAAATTAATGGAAAAAATAAGTTTTAGCAGTATTTATCAATAGATTTTGTAAGGCAAAAAATGGGAAATTTAATGAATTTATAACGTTCTAATTAAGAAAATCATAAGTTTTTCGGCAATTGTATTCAGCAGTTTTTAATAACGACTATATAAGGATAATAATGTGCTGATCAGATTGTGTAAATTGTAATCGGTTGCAACGTAGTGAGTGCACAAACTTAGCTCGAAATGTCTTTGGGGGAAAGAGACTTATCTTGAAGGCCTGATTAAGGTAACATAAAGTAACTTTACAAATGTGAAAAAATTCACGCGCATTGCGTATATAACACTAATTGATAAACAAGAAAAAAAAATTCAGTTTATCATTTCATTAGCCGGGAAAAAATTGTCAAATAACTTGTTGAAAACGCAATTTTGCTAGACTGCAGCCTTAAAATAGCCTTAAAAACAATTTACCAAAACAAACATTTGCGGTGCAACTCCTAAACTAGTGAGCACATCGTGCTTAGTATTATATACAGACATACAGTAATATCTTCGTGTTTATGTACTTAAACAAAAATACTAGTAAATAATCTATATACTAATATTATAAAGCTGAAGAGTGTGTTTGTTTGCTTGAACGCGCTAATCTCGGGAACTACTGGTCCGATTTGAAAAACTCTTTCGGTGTTAGATAGCTCATTTATCAAGGAAGGCTATAGGCTATATATTATCACGCTGCGGCCAACAGGAGTGGAGCCACGGGTGTGAAACCGCGTGGATCAGCTAGTTATTATCTAAAATCCAAAAAGTAATTACAAAACTCAGTTTGGATTATGTTTGTTGTTTCATGTTTGTTTCTAGAAACAAAACGAGTACGTTCTATCACAGAATACAACAGAGTAATAGTTACGACGTAATAAATTATACTAACAATACAAAAACATAGCTTTTTCTTTTGCCTTACAACATGAACTAATAATTATTTCTGAGATTAGCGAATCTCCATCGCCCTCAACATCCACTCCACACATTTACATCACCAATAATTTATTCCCAACAAAACTCCTAAAAACCTCCCAATTTCATATGTCCATTAATTCCTCAATTACGCTGGCTTTCAGCAAACAGACAAACCGCTAGATTAGTCCACACAATCGGCTTAAAGCCTGTTTTTATAACGATAAATACACAGGCATGGCGCATGAAATTCAATTGGTGGAGGCGAAAATTAGTTGAGGACTGAAAACTCGACGGTTTTTTGTGGTATAAGTTAAAAGGTGTAGCGATTTCAACAAAATATACAGCCTAATCAATTAATCGTTATTATATAGGCTCCCAAGATAATATTATACTTATCAAGAATTGTAGTAAGGTAAACTGGTAGAGATTGCTGTTCAGTAATAAGGCCGCACATTGTACAAATGACACCTTTTTTGTAATATTATTAATTACAATAGGCATGACGACAGTATCCATAAATGATCGTATTAGTATTTTTAAGGGAAAATGTATAATAAATAAATTAAAAAAAAATCTTAAAAACATTAAGATTAATGAGATTATCAATAAAATAAAACATTGAAATTCTGCAGTTGGCCATTTTGACTAAAACACGCGTGACGTCACGCTAAGTAAACAACTCACGTCAGATGTGTTTTGTTGTTATGAATATGTTGAGAATACGCATTTTTATTTATTTTCTATTGTTTCACGTATGCTTTATCGACTCAGAACAGAAATATAATTGCGAATTCACGAATACATGGTTCGGGGTTCTCCGCGCCAACTTTATACAATCATTTCTTATTATTTTCTCGCTTGAAATAATTACTAACACATTTTTGAGCATTATTTTTATGTGGATTCACACTGCAATACTGCACACCACTTATAAACTTTGAAATTCGTTTTTATAACACATATTAAATAAATATTTTTTTAATTTTCTTCGCAATGCGTACAAATAATTACGTATTTACTAAAGAGTGACGTCACGCCTACGCCATGACACCTGCGAGCTGTTTTGGCACAGTTAATAAATATTTTTTGAAAAATGGCTTTTATCTTCGTTAAATTTAAGTATATTACCGAAATATAGGGTTTTTCTTGTATAGTAAACGTATACACACATTATGGAAGAGGATTTCAAAATCTTTCGTCATGCCTATTATGTTATGGTTGTAACAGTTTATCGGTAGGAAGTAAATGGAAATAATTTGAAATAGATTCACAAAGATGTATTTTCGTTTCACTATTAAATTTTATATATACAGTTTGAAATACATCAAAACTGGAAAACAAACTCATCAAAGCTATAAAAACTGTTCCCGAACTTACATAGAAGATAAAAAGTAAATTAAACTTTATCGCTTACAGCTTATAACTTAGATTCCTATAACCTGCAGGTAAATTCGTGGAAATCGTCGTTTACAGTAAACTTTGCAGATTACAGGATGTCAAAACATTCTGTAATCTGCAAAATTTTCTAGAACTCCAAAGAGTTCTAGAAAATTCTACTATTCAATTCTGAAAATACGGTATAAACGGTTGTTTGCATATGTATGTACTTCAAACAATTTTAGTTATGGAAAAACTAGAGTATTTTTATCAATTTTGTTTTAATACATTATAATTATTGTAAAACATATTGTAAGAATTTATTAGTAACTAAAGACTTAAATTTCAGCTTTCAAGTTGTGTACTTTGATTAGTTCAGACTTATCAAAGTACCTACACAACTTGAAAGCGATAGACAGATTTAAATAGCGTTGTGTGAAGTAGTCCATTGAAAAGTTACATTTGGGGTCGCGTTTTTTAGAGGACGCAATTTTATTTTTTTGATGTGTAGGGGGGGTCAGTGTGAAGCTATCACCAAGTTTGTGGGGTCGCCACCCTTGTCCCAAGGCCGCCATCTTGAAAATAGCGGTTGAAATGGTTTTTACGATATATCTCTTAAACTATTTATCCGATAAAAAAAAATTGTTAACATTATTTGTTGCAAATTTAATTCTCTACAACTTTGGTCCAGTAAGTTTTGGTTGTAGAACTATAAATAAAAAAGTTATAAGCGAAAATGTTCATTAATTAGAGTTATTTATATTTTTCAATAAAACTTTTTTTTGTCATTTTACGAAGAAATGATATCAGACCATTTTTGTAGATTGTTTTTCGAGGAACAACTTTTATTTACAACATTTTTTCATTACGTCAATAGCTAAGGTTTTACAGCGCTCCGAAGTGAGTACTATTTTTCAGTGCTATTAGCTATACATTATACATATATATTATGTGTGTACTAATAATAATTTGTCATCAGTAATTGTTTTTTCTGTTATTATAATAATTTTAATAATTAATTTTGCAATATTATTAATAATTAATTATTGACTCTTTTCCCCACCACCCAGGAGGTAGAGTCTGGAAGCACGTTTTTTTTTACGTCGAAAAGCAGGGCTGAAATGTTTTGCAGTATGCTTCCATTGTTCTGGAGTCTGGGAAAAGAGCCAATAGCCAATTTATGTTTAGTTAAGAGTACTGAAAAATAGTACTTACTTCAGAGCGCTGTAAAACCTTAGCTATTGACGTAATTAAAAAATGTTGTAAGTATATAAAAGTTGTTCCTCGAAAAACAATCTACAAAAATGGTTTGATATCATTTCTTCGTAAAATGATAAAAAAAAAATTATCGAAAAATATAAATAGCTCTTATTTCTGAACATTTTCGCTTATAACTTTTTTATTTACAGTTCTACGACAAAAAGTTACTGAACTAAAGTTGTAGAGAATTAAATTTGCAACAAATAATGCTAACAATGTTTTTTATCAGATAAATAGTTTAAGTGATATATCGTAAAAACCATTTCAACCACTATTTTCAAGATGGCGGCCGTGGGACAAGGGTGGCGACCCCACAAACTTGGTTTTAGCTTCACACTGACCCCCCCTACACATCCAAAAAATAAAATTGCGTCCTCTAAAAAACGCAAGGTTAGGCCAAAAAAATGTACCTAACATTTCAATGGACTAAAGATGCTCTTGCACAAATATGTATAATCAAAATAAAATTTATAGTGGTTTTCTTTATTTAATATACCATGTTTATATTAACAAACGATACATTCGTACAAACAATATATTTGGGTAAATTGACAAAATAATAAACAACAGTATAAATATTACTTGTATTGGCCTATAAAGCAAAGATAAATACACAAAAATCCAAGCTAAACAAACATCTTCCCAGAAAAACCCCAAACACATTTTAAACGAATTAAACGCGTGGAAAAGAAATAAATTAATTAAGTCGTCTTATCCTCGAGAAAGGGACAATTTAGGGGCTTTTAGATAAATCATTTATCTAGCCACGCTTTGTTTTTAAAACACGGATCAAAAGAAATTCTTTTTGATATAAGGGAGGAAAATAAACGTTTTTGTAATATCTGATTTGACGGCTTTGATGTCTTGAGCACTATATTTTTGTACTAGCTGCTCTGCGCGGTTTCACCCCCGTGGCTCCACCCCTGTTGGTCGTAGCGTGATGATATATAGCCTATAACCTTCCTCGATAAATGGGCTATCTAACACCGAAAGAATTTTTCAAATCGGACCAGTAGTTCCCGAGATTAGCGCGTTCAAACAAACAAACAAACATACAAACAAACAAACAAACTCTTCAGCTTTATAATATTAGTATAGATTAATAAAGGGTTTCTAAATCTTGAATATAAATTGTTTTATTAATAATTCTAGATGGAATATACAATGTAAGATTGCAATTGAATAGCAACAAATCCTTCTTTACAATCTACAGTTATAAATAAAAATTATGTATTGGATTAGGTTACTAATTATAATTCAAGAAGAAATATACAATGTTTGATTACAATTGAAAATTTAATTACAAAACGTTCTATACAATCTGCACTTATAAATAAACCTTATTGAATTAGGAAATAGATTACACATTTTAGTATTAGTTACGTACTAATACTAAAATGTGGACCACACAAGTTATAGTTACATTTTCGTTCTAAAACCATCTCTAAACTCGATCAAAAATACGTGTAAAATATCAGAGCCCTTGTACTTTCCCCGGGATATTTTCCCGTTCCTTTATCAAGTTAGCCGATTTCCGATACACGCCTCTGGCCACGGGGTAATGAAAACAAACCGCTCAAACCCAGATATACGGAATACATTCCACGTACGATAATATACCTACCTCGATACATTTCGATTGTTCACGCTTCATTTATATTGGTCAATTTTGTGAATTTGCGATTTTTATAAGACTAACTTTCCTCCCGCGACTTCGCCCGCGTTTTCAAAGAAAACCCGCATAGTTCCCGTTCCCGTGGGATTTCTGGGATAAAACCTATCCTATGTGTTAATCCAAGTTACCCTCTATATGTGTGCTAAATTTCATTGTAATCGATTCAGTAGAATTTGCGGGAAAGAGTAACATACACACACACATCCTCACAAACTTTCGCATTTATAATATTAGTAGGATCAATTATTTATTGATAGGATCAATTATTTATTATATCAATTATTTATTTTAATTATTATATTGGCATCAATGAATTTTGCTGAGTACGAACACTTTTGACCGGACTTAGTTTAGAAACTATCTGCCAAACCACGCTCGTAATAAAGGCTTCGATAGCTCGGTTAAAATAATAAAATGAATGCCTTTTTAATCCCTTAAAGCATTTTACTTTTTAAATAAACACAACTTACATTACCATAAAAAATAAATGTTAAAGTTGGAGAGAGCTAAAATGCTAAAACCTACAATTTCAGGTTTTACCTAGTTCTCTATAGTTCAAGATGTCAAAATTGTCTATGACCATTATCGTTTATTTATTTATTTATTTAGTAACAGATAATACAATTTACATAAACAAACTAGAAGTTAGATCTCAATTGCTTTTCTTATAATTTAGCTATTATTATATTATCTGTGGCTATGACGTCTGACGTAATAGGTAGCACATATTTTATTATTAAATAGTTACTAGTTACTACGTAATTGATAGCATCTATTTGCGTATAGTTTTGCATTGAATAAAAAGGAAAAACGTATGAATCAAATTAATAGATTGATTGATTGGTTATTTATACTTTAAAATAATGTAATACTCATCTTATATATAAAAATGAATCGCAAAATGTGTTGGTAAGCGCATAACTCGAGAACGGCTGAACCGATTTCGATAATTCTTTTTTTATTATATTCCTTGAAGTACGAGGATGGTTTTTATGTAGAGAAAACGTAAATATATACCACGGGCGAAGCCGGGGCGGACCGCTAGTGTTTAAATAAAATAGAAAATATTATATCATTATAGAAAATATTAAGAAATTATTCTTGGCAGGCCCCTTTCTAAAATTTGATTTTCAGTACTTATAATTGTTAAAGTAATCATGTACATTATGGCCTAATATGGAAAATACCGTACATAATAATACCGTACATAGTGGCATTTTGATACAAGTTTTTTAAAGTACCCGCATTTTTATATGAACGGCTTTATCTTCTGTAATAATAAATCAATAGTTGGAATAATGATGATATATTATTGTTGACCATGTTCTCGCAAATAATATGTTTTACCAACTTCAAAAAGAGGGTTCTTTTGTAAATTATCTTGGTATTTATGGTACAACAACACAGTTAACATTTTAGTGTTGGCATTTATGTAAGAAAGATACAGCTATAAAACATATATTGGTATTCTATTGTTCAATTTTACACAAATAAATATTATTCCAAAAAACATTTCATTAAAATGATCTTGTTAGTCAAATTTATTCTCAAATCTCATTTTATGTGTGCAATTTCAATTTGTAATATAGCATAATGAAGTTTTTATAGGCTCATGGGGAAGCCCTGTGATCCCTTGTTGGGGGCTCTAAAAGACCTTATGATCAGAATTGGTCATTATATAGTTTAAAATGAAGATGCTTTGAGCTCTGTTATATTACAGCATTTTAGAATTTTAACTTGAAACTGGATAGAAATGGTTTATTGTGCTTTTAATAATAAAAAAAAAGTACTTACTTACGTTAGAAAAAATATAGTTTTTATATACGTTTTCTAAAGGCTTTTGTAATATTATTATATATTATAATTAATAATAATATATAAATATTATTATTGGCTACCTATCATCTTATATATAAAAATGAATCGCAAAATGTGTTGGTAAGCGCATAACTCGAGAACGGCTGAACCGATTTCGATAATTCTTTTTTTATTATATTCCTTGAAGCACGAGGATGGTTTTTATGTAGAGAAAACGTAAATATATACCACGGGCGAAGCCGGGGCGGACCGCTAGTCTTATATATAAAAATGAATCGCAAAATGTGTTGGTAAGCGCAAAACTCAAGAACGGGTGGACCGATTTCGATAATTCTTTTTTTATTATATTCCTTGAAGTACCAGGATGGTTCTTATGTAGAGAAAACATAAATATGTACCACGGGCGAAGCCGGGGCGGACCGCTAGTAGGTAATAATAACTCGAAATCAATCTAATTCGCAATGCGTAAAATTATTTGGTGTACCTAAATTAAAAAAAAAACAAACAGATTTAGGTACTCTACTACGCTTTTAGGCCACTGGCAATCTCCTAAATCATGAAAAACAGCTCTGTAGTATTACGCGATCGATAAATCGTTCTACACGACATCGAACTGGAAAGACGTATCTAAATTCGAAGCCTAACGTTAAAATAATCGAAATTTACTCTCAAATCATCCTGTATAAACGGAACATTGCTAATAATAAACAGGGTGTTCACTAAAGTGTATAATAGTTAGCGATAAACACCGTTTGTAATGCAACTAAAACAACAACTCACGGTTAAACAAAAACAACTTAAACAAGGGTTTAATATAGGACGAAGTAATTTGCGACGGTTCTGTAACGGTTAGTCAGTGGCTTGCTTCATTTTGTGCTAATATACGCCTTGATAGCGTATTGTTTAAGTTCTGTCGCTGGTAGGATTCATTAATCAACCATAATTACTATGTAAATAAAAGCTGACCTATTTAATGAGACCTGGCTTGGTGCAGTGGTTCGCGTGAGCGTAGAACCGAGGGTCTGGGTTCGATTCCCGGTGGAGACGAGGAAAAAATGTCTCGCAGGATACATAACGCTAATCACTTAACTTGTCCCTAAAGAAAATCGATCAGTAAAACAGATGTATACTTACTCCACTAGAAGGACTGGCACATGAATTCACTTTTAATTTATTGAGCAATTTAATTACCTTTCTCTGGAAGAGATTTTTTTTTTCAGGAAGATATTAAGTATACAGATGACCATTGCAATCCTAGAGGTTAAGTGGTGGCAATTTCACAATATAAACATTGAATAAAGTCAAATTTAACATTATCCTCCACTCTGTCCATGTGCATTGTGCATGTTGTTAAAATATATAACATGTAGTCGATTTTTCTGGTTCTAAGACACGCTAGTTTCCTTATTAGTTACTAGCGGTCCGACCCGGCTTCGCCCGTGGTTTATATTTCGCAATAAAAAGTAGCCTATGTCCTTTCTCGGGTATCAAAATATCTCTATACCAAATTTCATGCAAATTGGTTCAGTAGTTAAGGCGTGATTGAGTAACAGACAGACAGACAGAGTTACTTTCGCATTTATAATATTAGTATGGATTACTTATACCTTCCTTCGTCGATTTGAGCATTGTACTGTAATAAATGCAGATAAAACTAATATCTCGAACCCATAACTTTTTAATTCAAACCACTGCGCCATCTCTATCAACATTACTATTTCATTCCATTCCACTAATATTCACAGACAACTCTAACTTTTCTCACTACCAAAGCAAAATCGTTCGCACCACATTTACATGTATTCACACATCAAATTACATTGAATCAGCGAACAAACAACGTGGATTATCTACAAACAGTTGTCTACAACACGATCGATATTCTAACAAGTCTTCAGACGGAAGGATAGCTTACAATAATATATACTTAGCATGTGTATTTGGGTTTGGATGAGTTATAATAAGTCGCATGGTTTCAGGGGTACCTAATACCTAAGTAAAAAAATTGAGCCTATGCCTTATATGTGATTCGGTCATAAATGTATAATCTATGTAGATCAATTTGTTTTTATACCCAAGATACAGGCAACAGCCTAGTTTGGGTCTCCTGTAATGATGAAATGTTTAAATTTTTTTTTTGGTAAATAAAGATTTTTTTTTTATCGATTGTAAATGAAATACACACATGCAAATGCCCTTTATTTTAATCTTGCATAAGCTTAATAATTTTCAAAATTGGTTAAGTTTTTGGGTCCATTAGCACACAAAAATTGCAATTGAATAACAAAGGTTTGAAACTAAATGAGCCTGCGGTTTCAATTAATTTGGGCATTTCCATCACATCGAAAAATAATATTTTAAGAAAACTGACATGCTCCAGAACTAAAAAGGTTAACAACTAACAACTGCCTACCCGCATTTCGCCTCTGGTAGATTATAGCCTAAATTCCAAATTGTGACCAAACAATAGCCTGATGATTTATATATAAAACTAGTGGTCCGCCCCGGCTTCGCCCGTGGTACATATTTCGCAATAAAAGGTAGCCTATGTCCTTTCTCGGGTATCAAAATATCTCCATACCAAATTTCATGCAAATTGGTTCAGTAGTTGAGGCGTGATTGAGTAACAGACAGAGCTGACAGACAGACAGAGTTACTTTCGCATTTATAATATTAGTATGGATTATTCTTTCTTTTTACAGTATTATAATAGATAGCATAGCATATACCCATACAAACTTATACATGTGGATGGTATACTTGAGCCGATGTGACCCTAGTAGCTGTGCAAACACGGGGATGCTCTATCTTGTATATTTTATATATGTATTTATACAGTGTCCAAATGCTTTTAGTGACTATTTTATCACTACTTATTTCGTACTGTTTTCCTCTGATGCAATTCATGTGACGATTTTCATACAAATTTCTTTTTATTGCACGCCTTTGAAGCTCTATCTGGCAATAAAAGTAGTTTTTTTTCTTCGCGGCTTAATCTAAATTGACAACGATTTATGAAACCCTATCCTCCCCAATTATTCAAATTATAAATGTACTATAAATGATTACTTATCATGTTTCAGCTTCGACTGCAACGGGTTCAATAATTTTGTATAAAAAATCAATAGGTACATAAACTTTAAGTACAAAATCGAAGCGAAAACAAGCTATTTAATACACAGATTAGAGTTCTCGTGCCGCATCGTGTTTCATGGAACAAAGCCGATTGTAATCGAGACAGGTTTACAGTTTCAGTGTTCGTAATAAAAGAGCTTTTATACGCCTATACGCTATTATACGCCACTATACGCGACTATACGCCACTATACGTTACAGTACTCTGCCTTATTGCGTTAATGTGACAGTGCGATAATATGAAAACAATAGTAAAGCGTTGTTTAGAAAATAAAGACTGTGATTGTATTGCTTTAGAGCTGCGGTTTTATGATTGTTTAACAATAGTTCTTATGTTTATTGGCAGTTTCAAACAAATCGGTTCAGTAGTTTATATAGGTACAAGATAACAAACAAGCAGAAGCTATATATAAGTGCCAAGTTTTGCGTGAAACAGCAACAAACATTCATGCAATCGTCTATAGAACTATCTATAAAATATAACGCCTGTATGCATTACATGACCGCCTCCTTGGTACAGTGGTTGACGCGTGAGCGTAACACCGAGGGGTCCTGGGTTCGATTCCCGGTGGAGACGAAGAAAAAAAAATGTCTTGGTCTGGCAGGACACAGAAGGCTGATCACCTGCTTGTCCGTAAAGAAGATCGATCAGTGAAACAGATGTATAATGCATCTACCCCTTACCCCACTAGGGGACATGGGACTTCACTACTTTGCATTACAAGATACACTCAATATTATTATGTCATACATGCAAGTATAATTAATCTATCTGCATATCAAAACACAGCTTAATCTATTCAATAGTGTTTGCATAAATGAAGAACACACTCAAAAACTCTCGTTTACTATAATTTTAGGATTACTAGGTTAAATCTTGTTTTAAATTCATTAATTTCTATCGTAATCAAAACTCAGAGGAAGTAAACGTCATGAGAACTGGTTATGAAATAATAGCAATGTGTATTGTGTATGAAATGTGTGAATTGCGAGCGTAATTACGCGGCAACAATCGATAAAATGATTAAATAAAGTCTGTTTGCCGATTTTGTGTTTTTATTAACGACTTAAGGTATTTGTGTTTTTGTAGGCCTAATCTTTTTTCAAAAGTCCCCCTATTCCTTGTAATAAGATAAATTATTAAGTCTTATTAAAATGATTTGAAAATTGTGGTAAAAATTTTACCTAAAATTAGGAAAATTAGTGTTGACGTTTTTCTAATTAGCGCCCGCATAATCCTCGTTGTAATTTCCATTCCTTCTTTTTGTGTTTAAATTTGAAACCTCTTTATAAATATCACAGGTTTAACTCAAATACATACATTTATACGTTATCATTTTAACCGGAACCAATATCATGATAATTGGATAAACGAGTGTTCTTACAGATAATTCGCAAACGGATGCCGCGTACATTGTCTCAATTCAATTCATCTAGAGAAGGCGGGAACGAATGACGTGCTTCCGCCATTTTGAATTCAGGGCTGCACATGTCAAATAGTTACGTAAGAGTTGCAAGATATAATAATTATTCAAATAGTACAGATAATAAAATAACTGGTAGAGCTGAAAATAAATAAATATACAGGTCACTTATATATTTTCTAGACGTTTCGACCTATAAATACCTAATGGACTATCAATTACTAATTCTCTCAATAGCATAAATGCTTATTAATTATCATTATTGTCCAAAATTATTTATAAGTTCCATTTACTTATATATATTTATTTTCTTATGTGAGATCCATTTTTAATATCCTAAGATTCATTAACAAAAAGCGACAAATGACAATGAATACGTACTGTTATATAAGTAAATAAAACAAAATATATTACACTTAATAACTTTTATTTTTAATTCGACATTGAAAACATAAAACCTACGCAATAAGTACGCAATTTATTTTCCCCACAAACACGTGACGTAATCAGCTTTGCACCACAATGTAACAAAGCAATAACAAAGTTGCAAGCCACTTGACAAAATCGTTTAAGCCGTTATAAATTAACTCGCTTACACGAAAGTATAAAAATCATAATAACCCTTCCATATTACGCATTAATCCGAATAATATGGCAACACTAAACAATGGCGGGAAACACAGCGCGAGCCGTTTGTATTGTGTTGCAAGCCTTTGATAAAGCTCCTATTATTGAAAAATTTAATCCACTACAGCGACCTACTTTATAGTTTTTAATTTGCCCGTTAGATGTTTCGAATTTTCCTTGCAGTTTCGCTTTTAGAAAGCGTAGAGCACACTTCGTAAAAGTAATATGAGAATTTGTTCGTTCATTCTAAAGCATAAAGATTAAACAATAATGATTTAATTTATGATTTTAGTATGGATACAATGATTAGTAGGTACACTATACTCTATGACATAGAGTCTATGTGTTACTTGGAACAAAGTATAGAATTATTAGAAAAAGGCCAAATACGAGCCTTAAATTATTTACTCCATCTTAATTAAATCCGATCGATTACATTCAATACATCAAAACGCTCACATCAAAGTGTCATGACAAATATTTATAGCAATTAATTAATTTTCTTTAAAGTCAAATATCCTAATTTGACCTTAAAAGGTTAGGAAAAGCCATGAAAAAGCCTTTGAAGGAAGCCAGTACCTCTTTGTTTTATCTCTAGAATTAGAAAAGGTATGACCTTTTCGTATTCTAGAGAGACATTCTCTAGGTTTCGAAAAGGTCATAAGTCATAACGTTGAACACTTAAACTTTACAACGTCAAATTTTACATGTCACACGATAAATAAGTATTTAGCTTAGAAAATGTAGTAAACTAATAAATGTAAAACAATATTGTTTGTAAAACAAAAAAATACCATTTCAAAAAAATTAATATTGCGTGTTTGGCTCTTGATTCAGTTACACATGTAGGTATTGTAAAAAATTGCTACGGTACTTATTAGAATATTTATTATATTTGTCATTTCCTAAAATAAATTCCACATAAATGCAATTGCGACACTTTTTTATAAAATATAGAATGTGGCAACCCTAAAAGATAGAAGCGCGCTGTGATCAATGTCTTTGTCATAACTATGGTAATAGAATATCATTTAGATTTGTATATAATCTACAGAGATAAATCTAAAGCAAAGACTTGAAGCTCCAAGTTATCTGCATATAAATAGTCTACTAAACTTAGAATATCCTAGGATATCTAATTACTTACGCTTCTCCTTCAAAATGCATTGATTACGACGTACTTAGATACTATTTTATTTTATTATTTTCACAATGTTATTTATGTATAATATCTTTTTTGCCGACATTATTAACAAAAATTGTGACGGAGATGATCAATTCGTTAATCATAATATTTTTACAATTTCTACGTGTAAAATTTTACAAAACACTCATGTTAATTTTTACCGATGGACGTTCATATGGTTTTGTATGTACAATAATACGATAAATACGACGAGAATAGGTCCTTGTGTGTACTTCAACTTGTATTTCATACCGGTACGTGATTGGGATGTCCTGGCAGAACAATGATTGTGGGGTCACCTAGTACCTAATAAATAAGACAGACTAATAATATTTCCACTAGGGATGTTGAAAAAAATAATATTAAAAATATCAATCACTTATCTAGTTAAAACTAAACGAAGTTATGTGAAATGTCCTTGACTTAAAAATACGTTATAAAAATCACAGGAAAAAAGTTTAAAATACACATTGAGATAATATTACTAAGTATGGAGGAGACACCGAACGACGAACGAAAATCTGTGCGCCATTTTTTTGCTCTAACTAAGTGTTAAAAATTATTATCTAGTTAGGTACTTACCGATGAAAAGTTATGTTAGTCACTTTTCCGTATTATTTGTGCAATATCGTAACACACACGAAGGCATATTTGATGCGTTTCACTTTAAAACAAATAAAAAATGAGCGTGCAGTTAAGCCATATGGCTTATGTTGCACGGAACATAAGTGATGTAGGCGGTGTCGTCTCCATATGTATATCTCAATGAAAATACACTAGACTTTCGCCTGTCGCAGGTTATAATAAAAGTTAATTAGTTTTCCAATTTAAAAGGAAATACGTAAACTCAAATAAATACTTTATTAACGATTACTATAAAACTACAGGTACAGTAAAATCTATTCTTACTTGCAATAATAGAGTCTTCCATCTCTCCCCGTATGCACCGTCCAGCCTTCCTTCAACTCTCCCTGGATCCTATCCAACGCTTCATCATCTTCAGACCTGTCACATTTCGGACTACCTCCCAATTTCGGGCTCCCGAACTTTGGACTAGCGCTCAGGTTTGGGCTATTCGCGATAGGACTATTTCCTAGGCTATTATTGCCCAGGATGGGGCTATTACCCAATTTGGGGCTATTGAGTTTAGCATCGTGTGTCAAGGGACTGTTTATTCTTGTGAAATTGGGGCTTGCGCCGGGCCGGTTCGGTTTGGGACTGGCCGTGCCGCTGGGTCCAGGCAAGGATGATGCCTGCTGCAGCAGCATCGCTCCCGCATCATTCCACCATATTTAATGTGATCTGGAAAGGAAAATATGGTTAGAATATTTTTTAACATATTTTAATGTGTTTAACGTATTTTTAGTGTATGCAGTGCTCCTTTTTTTTACCGACTTCAAAAAAGGAGGAGGTTCTCAATTCGACCGTATATATTTTTTTATGTGTGTTCGCGGATTACTTCGTCGTTTATGAACCGATTTTGATAATTATTGGTTGTCCATGATGTTCTATATTTTTTAATGTAATTTCATCGATGTACACTCTGCTAATAAGCCTTAAAATAAATAAATAAATAAACAATATAATATTAAAATGCGTTTTCTATTATTTCTGAAGGTAAAACTAGTTGCTGCAAACTGAATTTCCGATGTATTATTGCAATTGATTTGCGTTTCGATTTTAAAAATGCGTGCAATCTATTCGAACGTAAAAATAGTTTCGTTGTTGTTTACACGATAATCTTTCGTAATATTTATAATTTATATTTAATAGCTATAATCAAGTATAAAACCATTTTCATATATAACGTAAATAAGTAGATATAATAATAAATACCTAAGCCTTGTTTTGGCTCTACATTTATATTTTCTCAATTTTAAAATTATTGCTGAAAATTCTTATCGCAATTTAATTCAATTCTAAACAATTATTGTAATCGCTATATCATAAAATATTAACATACATGACCGCCTCCTCGGTACAGTGGTTGACGCGTGAGCGTAACACCGAGAGGTCCTGGGTTCGATTCCCGGTGGTATAGGAAAAAAAATGTCTTGGTCTGGTAGGACATAGAAGGCTGATCACCTACTTGTCCCTAAAGAAAATCGATCAGTGAAACAGATGTATAATGCATCTGCCCCTTACCCCACTAGGGGACATGGGACTTCACTATATAAAGAGTCATAAAAATGCAATTGTTTGTCTGCAATCGCTGTTGCGAACAAAAGTGTTCTAAACTCTAGGTTGTAACTTGTAATAAAGTATAAACAATATCCATACTAATATTATAAATGCGAAAGTAACTCTGTCTGTCTGTCTGTCTGTTACTCAATCACGCCTAAACTACTGAACCAATTTGCATGAAATTTGGTATGGAGATATTTTGATACCCGAGAAGGGACATAGGCTACCTTTTATTGCGAAATATGTACCACGGGCGAAGCCGGGGCGGACCTCTAGTAATAAATAAATCACATTTAATCATTGAGTTACTATGTACTACGTACTAGAGAGGGCATCGCTACTACACCATTTGTAACACGAGTTAGAGCCAAGTGTCTCTAACATCGCTTATATCTATGACTAACTAGCCGCCCCACGCGCGCCCCGCACCGCCGCGATTGTCAAACAGATTTTGTTCGTGGTGTCCTCTCTATACGAAGTTATAATACCTCAATGCATTTAATCCGTCTTTATTCCTAAACGATCTGATGAAGTACATCTCAATAAAAGCATTTATATCTGGAATTGGAGCCTTTTTTCTCTCTCTCATTTAGATTAACAATCCTATATTAATCATAGATTATAAATTATTAGATTACTGATTGTTATATCGTAATCTTGTAAGCTTAGCTTGTAAGTACTTATATTTCTCAAACAAAAACCAACATTTCTTTCTTGAACGAATTTAGATTTACTATGGGTTTATATTTCAATCATACCAATTGTAATGGACAAAATTAAATAATACATATATTAATGTGGCTAATCCGATGAACTAGATAGTAGATACCGCTGAGCCGCCGCTGAGATTTAAAATAATAAAAGTTCCGTTACCATGACAACCACCAAAATCTATAAAACCACAAGGCACAATCGTCGTCGATTCGATTAATCCTTTTTTTTTTTATTCCAAATTTCTAACAGTGAATATAGGTACTAATCCAGATTTAGACAATTCCATTCTATTGAAATCATCATTGTTCTTTATTAAATTAGTTACAAAAAAGTGATTATTTTGTTAATATTCTCTAATCTCTATCCAAATTCCATTTTAATGTCGGAAAATCTACGCTGTATTGTAGATAAAGATTTATATTTGCCAATATACCATCAAGTGTCAATTGATATTTACGTGATCATCAATTAAGTATGAGTGCGTGACTTTGAATACATTATCGAGACAAATAATATTAATTTTTATGTAAAGGTTCATGAAAAACGAACGTTTAATTGAAACGAATAATATTATACTATAGTAAATTGAATTTTAATTATAATATTACAGATTTATGTAATTATCTATAAAATATTTAGAGTCAATGAGCAAAGGTTTATTTTCAATCACAATTTTACAGGACATATTTAAAGTATGCATAATATTTTATAAATTCAGTTAAAATTGGAAAACGTGAATTGCATGTGTTTAAAAATAGCTTTTTGGATAGCCACACGATGAGAGAAATCTTGTTTGTCAAAAATTTCGACACAAAATGGCGCCGAAATTGCTATGAAAAAAAGAACACAACTCGCGCGAAAACCGTAATCGCTGAGCGCGGGAATATGAATAAAAATGGCCACCAATTTTGTAAAAGCATGTTGTTTGTTCAAGTGATAAATTGTTATATTATTCCATGATTATTCCTAATGAGGATTATTATGTACTCTTTCATGTTTTAAATGAGATTTTGTTTATAAAAAGTTTTGAAATGTAATATCGTTTCGAGCTGATGATTTATGTTCATTACAACTTGTCAGATAAATTCGGATAATCATACTTACAATTTTCAGCAAAAAAACATCTACTTTTTTAAAAGTAAAATGTGTTCGTAATATATCCTAAACTTGTAGCAAAACCATCGGACATCCTTAAGAAAATGATCCCAAAACTTTGAACTTTTCTTACGTAGGTACCTAATAACAAGAGTTTTAACTTCCGTAAATATAGTTCTAGGGTTCGACATACATTTTCATTTGTGTTTAGTGATTGTATAATGTTCACATTTACTTTGTTTTGTGTAGTAGATTTTTTGTTGAATATTAAAAAATATTTTTTATTGAAAAAAAAATTCGTATATAAATCTTTCACAAAAAATGTATTTTATTTCTCTTCAATCACGTAAACTAAGCGTAAACTCATAGATATTTATTGCGTCCTACAACAAATCCATTATCTCAGAAAAGAACAGATTAAAAAATAATCAGGACGTCAAACAAAAAACAAGCAATCTTTCGTGTCCTATATTGGAAGCTGTCGAATATGGAACGAGCCGATGACGACGCTTTCTTCAGTAAAGATCATTTTTGGTGAACTATTTCTTTTGAAGGATGTTTACACAGGCCTGTTCCAAATTCAAACTATGCGCGCGAACGTCATTACCTTGTTTTTTTTATCTGTGTAGATTTTTTTTCTTTAATAAAATTTCGTTTACGTTTGAACTTTTTTTTTCATTTCGTTTGAAAATCTGCTTATAAAGTCTCAGCGTAATTCGAAGTGTCAAAGCTCTCAAAACATTTCTTTAGCAAATAATAATTTACGGTGAAACGTCGCATAACTTTGTGGAACTGGTAAAAACGTGGAGAATAATGAATAATTTAGGCGGCGACAGTCAAAACAAGTCGTATACAATGTGGCCTGAAAAAATATGAGGTGTTATCATCTGTAACAAAGGATGACCTTAGCGACACTCGTGCCTGAAAACGGCTATTTATTTTATCTGTGATATAACAGGCGTAATAAACGTAAACTTATGATAGTGGTATTAAGATTTAATGTTATTTTCTTTTTGTTATGCTTGATAAGTTGTTGTACCGTAACTTTTAGTTAAAATTAAGTATTTTTACACATTATTGATACCTTCGTATTTTAATATGTAACGTACATGTATGTACCTATGTAATATATTATATGATTTAATGAATCTTAAACATATATTAACCAGAATGTTTTAAGCATGTATTAAATCATTAAAATAATTTGATTTAAAAAAATAGCCTGAGAAATAAATATAAGAACAAATCTAGACTTGACGTGAAATGTAGCACCAATTTTTTATGTAAGTGCGCCACTCCGCAGATGTGTTCCTGAGAGCAGACCTAATAAAAAAGAATTTAATTCCTACGTGATATGAAATAGAATCTGATATGTAAATATATGAAATATAAATGTAAAAATTTTTAAATCAAATCTTACATTATAAGACTACTTACTTAGAACTTAGAACATTTAAAATATTAAATTTAAATTGAATTGACTTCATAGTGGAATTCCTTTTAATTGGCGTATTTGATCTATTTAAGGATTTATTATTATGTAATTATTTTAAGAATAGCTGTAAGGAATCAGAAATAAATAAATAGCTGCAAAACTAAAAAATCAGATGTTTTGCGCGAAGTGACAGTAGTACCCACCTCAACGCTTCGCTTATGAGGCGTGCAATTCTCTTCATTTTACGCATTGAATGTTACCATCACCTTATCAAATATGAATCCTCGTATCTCAACTCGAAGGTTGATATTTAAAAGAACACAAAAATATAGGCGCCCCAGCGAAAAGCGGATGGCGGAATAAGTTCAAATACGTGATTTAATATTTTCATTAAAATCTATAAGATTCCTAGAAACAAACAATCTTCTAAAGTAAACATTCACTATGTTTGCCTGCTTTGCAAATAATGAAAGATTAGTATAGCTAGAAACCTATTTTAGGTTAAACACAGCGTTCTGAAATCGCATGTTTATTTTACGATTCTGCAATCTTATTTCATAAACAATAGACGTGTAGCAAACCAATAATTCATACCAAAACTAACTGCCTGCGCCATTTGTGAAGCTAGAAAGGGATGTGCAATTAGAATTGCAATAAGTGTGAATGAGACAGATGAAATATGACAGGTGGGCGGGCGTTGACCTCTATTGTTATAGTATTTCGGCGCGAATTCATAATAATCGTACGATTTTGAGGGACTATGAAGGTTTAATGCAAATTGTTTTGAGAGGAACAATTGTGTACTTTGCCAGTGATGTGTAACTAATAATACGTTACAAAGGAAGTTTGCTTTGGGTTACTTGAATGAGTCTTTTGTCATTTCCTTTGTAAAATACACGAATTTTGAATATTTAAGGTTCAATATTTTTTAACACGGTTCAACGCTCAAGAAAAACCGCTGAGTCATTGTTGTTGGATCCACCAAATTATAATATTTCAGAATTATTGTTGTTTGTGAGAGAAATCATTTCTTCTAAAATTCTTGATCAACTCTATAATCCTGTTAAAATCCTAATTTCTGATAAAGTTAATTAATAAAGGCTCTTTTGCAGATATTTTATCATCATTCATTCATCTTTAGAATAGAAACCAGTAAAATTCTAGGTTAAAATGAACTTTTGCTGTCAACTGTTCGCTCGAACTTTAGCAAAGTTCGTCAGGAGCTTATAAAAGCTCGTTAAAAACAAAATAATAGTTCATAAACTGCTGTCTTTTATCGAAGTGTCTAGTCGTCCGCTAAACGGATGAATAAAATAATTTAATCGTCCGATTACCGGATGAATAAAATAATTTAATCGTCCGATTATTCGGATTAATAGATAACCTTTTAACACTAAAGCTAGTTGGGTTGGACTAAAGCAAAGGGGGCGCAGGACTTAGAAAATTTTTGATGGAGTTGGTGTCATTATAACACCTATTTATTATTATTTTATCGTAAAGATTACGCTAATATAAGCATGTTTTATAGGAACAACTTTTCTCTAAAATCAAAAATGGCCGAGATATTCGCCCTTAATTCGTTAGGTTAGGTTTAGGTTAGGTTAGCCTTTAGGTTAGGTTAGGTTAGGTTTCTTAAAAAAAACTACACAGAAATAGGAGCCCCGCGAAGCGGGGCTCCGTCGACGCGCAAAAAAAAATCAAGTTTAGGTTAGGTTAGCCGTTAGGTTAGGTTAGGTTAGGTTTCTTAAAAAAAAAACTACACAGAAATAGGAGACCCGCGAAGCGGGGCTCCGTCGACGCGCAAAAAAATAATCAAGTTTAGGTTAGGTTAGCCGTTAGGTTAGGTTAGGTCCTAACCTAACGGCTAACCTAACTAACCTATTTCTGTTTAGTTTTTTTTTAAGAAACCTATTTCTTAAAAAAAAAACTAAACAGAAATAGAGCGCAAAAAGAAATCAAGTTTAGGTTAGGTTGGGTTAGGTTAGGTTTCTTAAAAAAAAAAACTACACAGAAATAGGAGCCCCGCGAAGCGGGGCTCCG
>CAJQZN010041660.1:157294-174556 GCA_907164685.1 Colias eurytheme
GGAGCCCCGCGAAGCGGGGCTCCGTCGACGCGCAAAAAAAAAATCAAATACCAACGTGTGCCCTCCTCCCCCTCCTCCCCCCACAAAAGACCTATAATACGTGCGGCAGTTCTCTAAAGAAACCCCGATAACCTAACTATATAGATAAATAGATGTTATCGGACGATTAAATTATTTTATTCATCCGGTAATCGGACGACTAATTTATTTTATTCATCCGTTTAGCGGACGACTAGCTTTGTCCGTCTTTTATATCTTAAATAGTTAATAAGTTTTTCCCCATTTGTATCAGTTGTACCATCCTAAATACATGGAATATTTATTTTCGATAGATTGTATTTATAAAGTGATTGTTTTTACTCCCGTTTATATCAAATATAAATTAACGCGCCATATTTAAAACACTTTCTGCACACTTCTCTCTTTATAGTGATAATTTTATACTATAATAGAATTTCCACTAATAAACAAATTAACATTAGAATTATACTAAAAAAACAGAACTGGCATGAAGCTTCATTCCCCGGAACGCAGTGACATTTTAAATGGAGAAACCACTTAAAGGAAATTCTAGTTATAATAATTCCACAAACCGCTCGACGGGATAACATAAATTTGAATAATAAACAGACGGATGAAATTGAATTTGTTTTAAACAATCCACGATGGCTTCAAAAATTTAATTATTTAAATCGTGTGTCCCTTGCTACGCCATTAATCTCTTAAATTTTTAAATTAAATAAGGGTCACTTAAATTAAGTTAATTCTAATATTTTATGAAAATTTTCTCAAATAAGTATGTTAATAAAATACCTAATAATAGAAATGTTTGTCAGTGAATAGTGATCAATTTAAAAAAAGACGTGTGGCACTCGGGGACTGCCGCGGTAAAGCTATTGCATAGCATGCCTTCAAGCCACACCTCGGAGCCCGTCGGTCATCGGTGTGTCGAGTGGGGAGCGTGAGGTTTTTTCGTTACGGAATTTCTCGATTCAGTCCTCGCCCTCAAGGGCCAAGGCCCGCGATAGAAGCTATGCAATAGCTTAAAATGTTTTTTAAGCACTATACAACTACCGACTTATACCCATTATCTAAATATATGAAATTCCATATGTCACCATAGTAAGTCTAAACCTGTGGTCTAAACAGTAGATAACTTGTAATATGTAGGTAAGCATAACATCTTATGATACCCCGATTTTTTACTCAGAAGCTTTTAATTTCATCAGTTTCCCAAAATTTATAAGCAGTCGTCTTATTTATAGCAGGTTTCCCTAATTACATAAAAATGTTGATAAACAAATATAATGGTAATTAGACAAATTGTAAAGATTGTTTACAAACCTTTTGTTATTTTTTCTCATTTCCAAAGGTAAATGAACCGAAAAGATCATAGCAAAAAAATATATTAAATAAAATCTAAGTACCTAGATAATATTTGAAAATTTCAACATTCAAGACATTCAAGACAAGCTTTGGCAATTCAAGATTACAGACGTATTTTTAACTAGTTGCGCTCCGCGGTTTCACCCGCGTTGCTCGGTGCTCCGCTTCTGTTGGTCTAAGCGTGATGAATGATGATTTATAGTTATAGCTCAAAGCCTTCCTCCATAAATGGGCTATCCAACACCGAAATAATTTTTCAAATCGGACCAGTTCTTGAGATTAGTGCGTTCAAACAAACAAACAAACTCTTCATTCAGCTTTATAATATTAGAATAGATGAAGAAGAGAAACCTCCTTGTAATTATCAACATAAGAGCTTTCTCACATACAGTGTCCAGTTTTCACTGTCCTTTTGTTGGAAGTTCTCTTATACTCGTGTACAAGTTGTAAAACATAAAACAAGCAAGCATAGTTACATGACGTCCCAACTCCCAACTCTACATGTAGACCATTATTCGTTATCTCCAGACCCAACTTGTCCCAATGGGCGTATTTAACGTTTAATTATATAAAGTTTTAATGTCATTAAGGACATGACGTAGATGTTAGCGTGTATTTACTTTCTATTAATATTATGACAGAGTGTTTGTAACCAATCTCCTCCGAAACAGCTTAATTTATTTCATAAGATGTTTTACCTATCTATATAAATTGCATAGAACATTAAATTTTTTAATAACATGAATTTTTGATTCCCTTCGAACATACAGGCTGAAATTATCAAACAAAACCACATTATTATCATTATTATTTAATATGCAACAATATCTACTTAAACTTTTTTTGCTAACCGTACTAAAATGGAAGCCGACACTGCTGAATTCTCAAACGTCACCTGTACAAGTTTATTTATAAGCCTTTGATCAGGTTGACTTTCCTCAATTTATAATTAATGTGCTAAAGTTAAAACAAAGGACTCTATTATCAAAATAAACCTTCCTTATTATTAAACTAGATTTCCGCCCGCGGCTTCGCCCGCGTTTGCAAAGGAAAACCCGCATAGTTCCCGTTCCCGTGGGATTTCCGGGATAAAAACTATCCTATGTGTTAATCCAAGTTACCCTCTATATGTGTGCTAAATTTCATTGTAATCGGTTCAGTAGTTTTTACGTGAAAGAGTAACAAACATCCATACATCCACACATACATACATCCATACATCCTTACAAACTTTCGCCTTTATAATATATTATTAATTATTAATTATTAATTATTAATTAATTATTAATTATTAAATACTTTCGCAAATCCATACTAATATTTTAAATGCGAAAGTAACTCTGTCTGTCTGTTACTCAATCACGCCTAAACTACTGAACCAATTTGCATGAAATTTGGTATGGAGATATTTTGATACCCGAGAAAGGACATAGGAAAGGTTTTATCCCGGAAATCCTACGGGAACGGGTTTTTCTTTGAAAACGCGGGCGAAGCCGCGGGCGGAAAGCTAGTAACTCATAAATTTAACAAATTTAAACAAAAGTACAGTCAGAATATCTTTTTTATATAGTAAAATCACTCTGTTGTCCAAATTCAGCCTCACTCTAATGACCCTCATAAGTAATCCACTTCACGTATAGCGATGAAATATATACATTCGGCATGCATTGTAATATGATTACAACGATGTAAGAAATTTATATCATCGCGATATATGGAGGAAAAGCTCTAAATATGTACGATACACAAACAGCTATAGAAACATACCAAGATTTACATAATGATGTTCATAATGTTCATAACTTCACTTATAAATATATTACTTAGGTAGTAATATATACGTAGTATATTATTATTAGTCTGTGGTAATATATTTATAAGTGAAGTAAGTAGTATGTGTGTACATTAAAGTACGACGATATGGATATGACAAGAAAACTCAAATACAACGCCACGGATATTTTTGATTTTTGATTTCACGGATTTGTCTCCTGCATTAGGAAATATCGACCGCCTCCTCGGTACAGTGGTTAACGCGAGAGCGTAGAACCAAAGGGTCCTGGGTTCGATTCCCGGTGGAGACGAAGAAAAAAATGTCTCGGTCTGGCAGGACACAGAAGGCTGATCACCTACTTGTCCCTAAAGAAAATCGATCAGTGAAACAGATGTATGAATAATGCAACTGCCCCTTACTTGGGGACACGGGACTTCACTTTTTTTATTAGGAAATAACTTATAATAAAATTAAGGTCTAGCCTACAGGTAAAGTCGGGACAAGCTACTAGTTATACATAATATGTTTGTGTAACATAAAACGGGCTATATTAATATCATGCTATTGTTACATTGACGAGTTTTATCTAGCAACAGAGCGGTTGATTATTTTCTGCATAAAGAATAATACTCGGATATAAAAAACACGAGAAGCATTGAAGCTAGACTTATATAAATGTAGACTCTAATCGGTCTAGAAAGTCTGAGGGAAAGTGGTCAAACTAGTACTTTGCGGACTGAACTTTAAACGATTTTAGCAAGGAAATACATAATATTTTGAAGCCTAACATATAACAACCGGCTCTTAGGAACAATGGAAGGTCATCCAAAGAACAACAATTTTATTATTTACTTCTGTTTTTGAACGTCTACTATTGATGGTTAAAAATATGTACGTTATGACGATTAAAAAGTGCTTCTAGAAGAAGCCTAATCGAACAAATAAATGTTTGAGTTTGATATTGTGTAATAATTAGAAATTCATGATATTAAAATTTATTTAAAAATATTTTAAATGTTATGTTAAATTTCTTAAATAATGTCGTTTATTTAAAACCGATAAATAAAACAAACTTTATTAGATGACACGAGAAAATGCTTTTATTCACCTGAATGATTATTAAAGATTTCCATACAAAGTCGGCCCCAGAATTGAGCAATAAAACGCATTTTATTCTCAACCATATTTCCCGAGTGTTGTACTCAGCCCAGTATGACAGCAATAAAATCGTTTACGAGGGTCGATGTGACATTTACATACAAATATAGACTATATACTGTCCTGTCGACCTTCGATGTTGTGACAATTTTGGTAAACCTATTCTTGGGAATTTTGTCTTATATCTGATTATTTGAATTCTATTTTATATAATTAGTGACTTATTCTAAAACTACCTTTTGATACATAGAGATAGTATGCATGGTTTGATATGATGTTATACATATAGATATTGTTTGTAAGACTGTATGTATGTCTGTTTTGTTTATTATTAGAAACAATTGGTCGATTTTAACACAGCCATCGTGCAATCATCTATGACTGACAGCTTAAGTTATAGAAATTCTCAATCAATTTTTAAAAATGTTTAAAATTACAACAAAAAATCATTTACCAACGAAACCGCAGGACCCACGTAGCCCTAAAAGAGTAAATTTTAACGTTGAAACATTAGTTATTAATTAAACAGAGGCATTAAAGAGTATTTGTCCGTCCAACGAACCCAATTAGAGGATCGTTTAACCTCTCCAACCTTGTCGGGTTTCTTAATTCGGCTAATTCTATGAGATTCAGTTACTTTATAATAGGAATGAAGTCAGAAATTCAGTATTTTAACGCTGTTTTAAAGGGATCGATAGTAATTAGTTTTGAAGTTAAATAATATTTTGACACGATCCAAGTGAGGGGCTTAATTTCAATTGTACAGAAACAAGGACATTTCGAAATTTAACAACTTAGGAAAATTGTTTTTTTTTTTTTTAAGTACGATACATTATTGATCTAAGTATTATTACTAAGCTCTCAAGTTTACAAGCCAATTATAACAACACAAAAGACGCGACAAAATTTACCCTAAATAATGATACCCCATATACATCTAAATAACGACCGCCTCCTTGGTACAGTTGTTGACGCATGAGCGTAGAACCGAAGAAATAAAAATGTCTCGGTCTGGCAGGACACAGAAGGCTGATCACCTACTTGTCCCTAAAGAAAATCGATCAGTGAAACAGATGTATGGATAATTAATGCATCTGCCCCTTACTCCACTAGGGGACACGGGACTTCACTACACTACTATATCTAAATAAACAATTAGTTTTTTGTGACGTCAAATCAAATATTAGCTTCTACTTCTTGGCACTTGGGAAACTAAAGACGAATTTAAAATTGAAATAGGCTTATACAGATGTAGATTTCATAGTTGAGCACAAACGCAAAGAATTTCCATATAAGCTTTAAGTTTCCACACTATTCACGATGGCTTTACATTCAATATATTGAAATTTATTTATTTATTTATTTATTTTATTTATTTATTTAAATTAAATACACACAACAGGTCACGATCTTGCCGAACCCATAGGCGACATATCAATTTCGGGAGCAGATCGCAACCCAACAAAATGTGTACAATTACTACTATAATGAGATACATGAAATGATTTGTTATCTTCTAGTTGTCAGCATTTTCACAAACATCATACATATTACATAGAATATACCTAGTTATATTTTACTACATAATATGTAAAATATAACTAGGTATATTACAATTAAGTGCATAAAATCTATCGTCTTAAAAGGCTCTTTGAGGAAAATTAGTAGCGCTATAGATCTAAATGTTCATTATCATTTAAATGAATGTTTGTCTGTATGTCCTTTATATAATCATAAACAATTCATTTGATCATGTGATGATCTTCAGCAACGTGTTGTACATGAGCCCACGAGGGTTTCTGAATTGGCACGATCAATCGACAGTGTACAGGCGAAGCCGGGGTGTAGAGCTAATACCCTATAAAAGTTATTAGTTTTATAATATGTATAGCAATATAAATATCATGTTTAGATTTCTAAAAGGTTTTTCCAAGTACGCTCGCCGCTATTCCACTGAAGTTATAAATACGATTTATTTTTATTTTCTGTTATTTGTAAGATCAGTCTAAACCATGGACTAATAGAATATTTCTATTAGTCCATGGTCTAAACACAGCTCTACTCGGTATTAATGTTTTTATTTTATTTTGTACTAGCTTCGAGTTATCCCGGGGTAAAAATAGCCAATTAATGAATGCTCTCTAGGTGTAAAATGAGTTTTAAAATCGATCGAGTAGTTTTTGAGTGAAATCGTAACACCCAACAATATGTATTGAACATGGTATTGAACTAAGTTATTGAATTATTGAAAATTTTTATTGAAAATCTTTATTCAAAAAAAGAATTTGTTTAGGTACTGGGAATTGGGATTGAATGATAGTTAGTTATATGTATGTATATTCATATTCATCAATAAAACACAGGTAAATACATAGTAATACAGATTCTCGTGGTTTTAGATGGTATGTTATACCCAAGACAGCTATGCAAGACACGTACTTCGCAGATATAAGCCTGGAATCTAGATGATATTCTGCTTTAGTCATATTTGGTGTGTTTATGACTTTGACTGTGTTACTTTTATGTTTATTTATGTATTTCTTCTACGCGTTTGTTACTGAATCCACCCGATTTTATATTGAATTTTTTTGTGTCTTCAGATGCCTTGTCCACCTTATAATTTATTGTTCTAATATATCGCGTACATTGATAAATGTTGAAACTAGTAAAATTTACTTCAATCTTGTTATAGTTAGTTAGTACCTAACTAATAAAATTTACTCAATATATCACTACATAGTATAAAACAAAGTCGCTTTCTCTGTCCCTATGTCCCTATGTCCCTTTGTCCCGCTTAAATCTTTGAAACTACGCAACGGATTTTGATGCGGTTTTTATTAATAGATACAGATAGTGTGATTCAAGAGGAAGGTTTATATGTATAATAACATCCATTAAATAGTGGAGAAGTACTGTTATTTTTGAGGTTTCTAATGTGATTTCGTAAATAGTTACATTTTTTCCGCTTACATTGCAAACGCATGCTGAACCCTACGAGTTTTATCAAAATATTGTACTAAGTATTATACACATTGAAAAGTTCTACAGAAAAGTCCGCGATGGTATATGTCTATCTCTTATGGATAACCCACAATAACTTTTTGAAGTGAAAACTTCTTTAGCGGCGTTGGGTATAAAATCTTAAACTCGCGTCAGGACACGTCGCCTGATCGAAAAATTTACTCTTTTTGTCGCGTAAGACGGATTTTTTTTAACCCTTATATTCCATGCGTAAGGATACCATTCCAAAATATCAAACATGCTGAACGTTAATAATCAAGTTTTCATTTCTGCCGGCACTCCCGCAGTGCATCCCGTCTTTTTTTTTAGAAGGGGGTGTATGTAGTGTGTGTTATTATTCGCAGTAATCGAATATCGTAAATTCAGCGGTTTGTGGCGCGGCGAATGACGACACTCCTGCGAGAGCCAGTCGCCTGCCACTCGCCTACCTAAGTGTAATAAAGTATAAATTTATGAATGTAATAAAGTAGTTCAGCATATCCGGTATTTAATTTGAAGACCCCAGCCTCTGTACACTAAATATCGATCGATCAATCGATCGATCGATCAATCAATCAATCAATCGATCCATCAATCAATAATCGATCAATCAATAATCGGTCAATCAATAATCGATCAATCAATAATCGATCAATCGATCAATCAATAATCGATCGATCGATCAATCAATCAATCAATAATCATTCAATCAATCAAACGATCAATCAATCGATCAATCGATCATTCAATCAATCAATCAATCATTCGATCAATCAATAATCGATCAATCAATAATCGATCAATCAATAATGAGAATAATCGATCAATCAATAATCGATCGGTCGATATATCGATCGATCAATCAATCAATAATCGGTCAATCAATAATCGATCGATCAATCAATCAATAATCGGTCAATCAATAATCGATCAATCAATAATCGATCAATCGATCAATCAATAATCGATCGATCGATCAATCAATCAATATTTATATGTATATAATATATGTCGGCGCAACGACGATAAACGACTACCCTCAAATTACTAAATAATTATAACTAGCTAAAGTTTACTGTGATCTTTTTAAATAAGTGGTTGATTCATTAATCAACCACTAATGAAATAATTAAATTAACGAAATAATAAATCTTTGTTAAAAATGATAAAAATTCACTGTAAAAATTCGAGTGGCAACACTCAAACTAATTCATGTGAGTCATGGTTTGCTTTAAATGCGATCGCCCGACGGCACAGAGCACATTCACTCGCCGGCCGTCGGAGCGTTCGGAGCTCTCTCTATAATTTCGACGTAGATTAAAAAGGCAGTAAAAATACCTACAGGCGTTCTACCTCGAGTACGAGCGCCTGCTCTGATGATGGTGACGTCAGAATTGCTGATGTCACTCTTTTTAAAAATAGCCTTTGGGCCCTTCTCCCGTCATCAGAAGTGGGATAGAATTCAAGCTCACTCTTTTAAAATGTTAAACGTTAACGTAGTTTTGTAACGGCATACTGGCGTTTGTGTTTTTCGTGCGTTGTGTAAAGTAAAAGTTTGTTACGTGGATTATTGTAACGGGAGTGTAGTTCATCGAAGGAATTGTGTGTGTTATCTGAGCTGCGCCTCTCTTTGTGATAAGCATAAATCTACGAGAACCTCCGAGAAATCTACGAGAACCTTCGAGAATCTGCCTATATCACAAATGAGTAGGTGTTGATCACATGATACGCGAACGGACTGTGTCTGTCATGTGGAGTGTTCAGTATTCTGAAAGGTCAGTGTGGCCGAGGCAGTGTGTTTTTGAAATCCCGAGATGAACTACCGTAGTGTTGTAATACGAGAAAAGGCGTACGAGGACGTACGATTGTCAATATGGCCGTGTTAGACTTAAAATCTACGAGAACCTTCGATAACCTCAGAGAAACTACGAGACCCTCCGAGAACCGACACAAAATACGCCGAGAATCTTTCTCTTCTTCTTTGTCGATTCACTCTTGGCAGAGTGGTCGTGGTCACGTTGAGACATCCACATTGGTAGTGGAGGCGGACACAGCTTTCCGCACGATCTCCCGCCATGTCTTCCTGTTACTAGACTGTCTGGTGCAGTCTGATACACAAATTCCTATAGCAGATTTCACTTGGTCAGTCCAGCGCATTAGTGACCTGCTTTTACAACGAGATATTTACAACGAGGCTGGTGCAGAGCACGCACCGCCTGTCAGTATGGCCGTGTCGGCGCAACGACGATAAACGACTACCCTCAAATTACTAAATAATTATAACTAGCTAAAGTTTACTGTGATCTTTTTAAATAAGTGGTTGATTCATTAATCAACCACTAATGAAATAATTAAATTAACGAAATAATAAATCTTTGTTAAAAATGATAAAAATTCACTGTAAAAATTCGAGTGGCAACACTCAAACTAATTCATGTGAGTCATGGTTTGCTTTAAATGCGATCGCCCGACGGCACAGAGCACATTCACTCGCCGGCCGTCGGAGCGTTCGGAGCTCTCTCTATAATTTCGACGTAGATTAAAAAGGCAGTAAAAATACCTACAGGCGTTCTACCTCGAGTACGAGCGCCTGCTCTGATGATGGTGACGTCAGAATTGCTGATGTCACTCTTTTTAAAAATAGCCTTTGGGCCCTTCTCCCGTCATATATTATGTAAATATATTGTTTACAATATTAAATAATGTGATTTTTGTGTATTATGTAATATTATGCTCATCTATCTATACTTTCTATAATAATATTATAAAGCTGAAGAGTGTGTTTGAACTACTGGTCCGATTTGAAAAAAATAGCCCATTTATCGAGGCTGCTATAGGCTATAGGCAGTAGGCTATATATACATATATAGCCTAAAGCGCGATGATATTATCATCGCGCTATAAGACCAACAGGAGCGGAGCCACGCGGGTGAAACCGCGGGGCACAGCTAGTTTTTTATAAAATCGGGATATTTCTAGCACAAACTACAACTGCTAGAAGATACAATAAACCTTTTAAATCACACCCAGAAACTTCGTGAAACGCCTTTAAAAGTTACATCACTAAACCTCATGAGCTAAACCTCGTGACTTCCGACCTTACCTAACCTTCAGCTAAGTCAAGTTAGCAAGTCAACGCGAAAAGGATTTGCTTAATGTTGTACAAAATACAGATAATTAACCTGTCACGCAATATGATGCTTATCTGTGTTGGCTTATGGCAACACTTCGATTGTTCGACACATTGACGTATGTTATCGGTTACGAATTTTATGACTTGGTAAATTGTAGATGGTATCCTGATGGATTTTATTTTTATGAGATGTATAACATAAAAAGCATACATTAATATTTAATACATAAAAAGGTTTCTGACAATTTTCTGGGGCTGGTACCATCACGCTCATATTCATTTTGCATCTAACATAAATAAGGATTTGTAATAGATGTAAAAACAATAGAACATGATTACCAATTAAAAAAAATAAAAAAATAAATAAAGTAGTTAAGATGAACTCAGTCAAAATAAACTAAAAGTTGTTCACAATTTTGTAATAAACATTCTTATATTAGCTGTTAGGAAACTGAGAGTACCTAATCAATAATTTTAGTAAAATTTACACAGAAGTGTCTAAAATAATTGATTGAGTAATTTTTCTTCGTAGGGACCGTTAAAATTCATTGTACGATCATCAATCAAGCGTCTGAATCAGTAGGTCCGCTAAAGCAATTTGTTTTATTAGGGACTGACCCTAATGTGTGTTCTATGAACTGGAGATAGTATTGTGTTAGCTGGTAATTCCATTTTTAAGTAGTTAAAAACTAGAAATTAAAAAATATAACTGTCAAGAGGGTTGTACATAGTTACTGCAATTATTAATGCTGTAACTGATCACATTTTTATCTATTATAAAAAATAAAACTTTTATAGTAATGCGAAAAAGAAAGAAGCTTTACAGTAAGATAATTACGAATTACTTACATATAATCCTGAATCTGGTTCCAATAAGAACTAAGCGATTGCATTAATTTTTACCAAACATAGCTTCGAATCATAATATAATGTACAGTAGAGTCATCTAGAGACATCTGCGCATAAAATACATATCTTCTACTTTTATTATACAGTATTTGGATTTAAACTTAACGAAGACACCAATTGTTAAAGTACATCCTACAACTAGGAGATCTTAACGCAATAAAAGTCTTACCTTGTAAACGCTAGCTGTAGTGTTAGTCTGATTAAATTTGAAAAAAGTGTTATAAATCCGTTCTAGTCTTTAATACTTAATTATTCCCTTTCCAAGAGGAATTAAAAGCAAATCTTTTAACCAGCGCGGGAGAACACACAGTCGTACCGCTAACTTTGTTTAAAACTTTTAAGCTACGTACAAATGTAATTAAAAAGTTGGTCTAGACTTTTTCTTTTTTATCACAGAAAGTTGGATTCATAAACTAGGTTACAAACCGACTTCCTAGCCTCTGGGGCTTTTCAATTGGATGTGCTTTTTTATAATTTTTATAGGGGTGTATTTACTTAAAAATATATCGCTCTTATAATTAATGAGATAGATACTGACTTTCTTAGCTGATTTATGAATATGGTTAGTTAACTCATAACTGTATATTTTGTACTGATTCTTATTAACTTCAACTTAGTTAAAAAATATTTGCTAAGAGCATTTATTAGTAATGTCTTTAACGTTTTCGTGGATGAACTAGATTTCCGCCCGCAGCTTTGCCCGCGTTTTCAAAGAAAAACCCGCATAGTTCCCGTTCCAGTGGGATTTTTAGCCTATGTCTTATTCTTGGTCTTCAGCTACCTACATACCAAATCACATTATAATAACAGGTTCAGAATAATTTACGTGAAAGAGCAACAAACATGCATCCATCCTCACAACATTTCGCATTTATTATATAAGTAGGATTCTTAAATGGATTTGGATAAGTAATAACGTGGATGGATATTAAAATAGTTGCTAGACCCATAAAGTTTATTTCTAACGAAAAGTGCAAGCAAACACTCGTTAAAACCTAGCAATCAATGTGACCTCATTCCCGAATAATTAAATGGAACGATATCGATCACGATCCCATGTCTCAAACCATTATTTAACATTACTTTCAATTAAACGAGCCACACGGTTTACGTGTTGGTTAACTGTTGCTTTTTATTCGTTTATTTTTAACTAGCGGTCCGCCCCGGCTTCGCCCGTGGTACATATTTCGCAAAAAAAGGTAGCCTATGTCCTTTCTCGGGTATCAAAATATCTCCATACCAAATTTCATGCAAATTGGTTCAGTAGTTTAGGCGTGATTGAGTAACAGACAGACAGACAGAGTTACTTTCGCATTAATAATATTATAATAATATAATAATATAGTATGGATTGACGTTTTGGAAATGGCGCGAAAATCGTTGAGTTTTTTCATAGCACAGACTAAATTGACAACTCTTTTTACAGAGTAAATTATAAAAAGCATAGAGTACATTCACCATATTCATAGATAATTAATTAATTCACTATACAATTCCAACGTTTAAATAAGTAGGTATTTTTTTAATAAGAAATTATTATAAAAATCTTTACCGACATCTTGAAGCGCGTCGACTCATCAATCTACCTCAGTAATAGATTTTAATCAACATTTTTCTTATAAGCGTAGTTGGAGGGGACACTTCTATTCATTTTTTTTATTTTTAGAGTCTAGCCTAATCTAACCTACATTTTATACGTAAGCATTTAAATAAATGTAAAAATGTGGTTTATTTCTTACGTAGCTAATTATCATAATTCTTGGTAACAATTTACTTAAGAATGAGGTTAGAATGAATGAAGTAGCACAGACATGGACCACAGATTAGTAAATATAGTTACAACGTGTAATACATATAATTAATATTATATTGTTTATGTTTGTTTTAAGATGAAACACTTTTATTATGTAATAATTAGGTATTAAATAAATGATGCTCTGAAAATAAATTTGAAGGAAAATAATTGTACAATTGCAAATCTTTTTTCAAAAACAAGTACTGTTTGCACCTAACCTGGCTTGTAGCTATCTAAGTATATTATGTTTTTGACACTATAATATACAGTTGAATGCAGAGGAGTATGAATAAATATATCATTGCCAGTCTTCTGCTGAATATGGAAACCTCTCCACGCCCAGCCCCATGGATCATCTTCCATACATATTCATGCGTTTTAGTGCCACGTAGTCGGAAGACATTTACTGGTTTTTGTAACAAATATAAAGTTTCTTACCTCATTACAAAATATCTACTTATATGTAATTTACAAGGTATAAAAGGTGTAACAAAAAATAGTTGAAATGTATGTGATGTAAATGGAACGGACAGACCTATCCGTCGGTTTTACTCTAGTTTAGCTTAGTATTCTTTCGTTTTAATTTATTATTAAAAATCAATTGTCTATTATTGTATTCTAAGTCCTAAGATATTCACTCTAATGACTCTACCTCATTTTCCACTGCCCTTATAGAGATGATGTAGGTACATTCGCCAAATCTGCAATGTAATGCGAAAACACCACTAAATACTTATATATTGCAATATGCTAAGAAAACTCTAAGTTACGTTCAAGAAGATCAGCGTATTAATATAAATGAAAATGTAACGGGATGAAAAATATGTCAGCAAGATGCATTGCAACCGAGTTACGTACTTTCCTATCAATATATATGTCAGTTATCGATAAGATAGATCGAACCCTTAGATATGAAACTTCTATAAAATTACAAACTTGTATTACATCGTCCAGCTTGTAAAGAAGTGTAGTTTTATTTGAATTACCGAGATATTATTAGAAAAGTTCGTGCGTTTCCAGACGTTTGTAGTGACATATTAACATAAAAAGAATGATTTTTTGTAAATTTGAGATATTGATAGACAAAATATACTGATTTATGATGATCTTTCTTTGTTTGTCTGTAACATAATAACTTCCGAATTGTTTTACCGGTTTGAATTTTTAAAATAGCCCAGCCCAGGCCAGCCTTGTTCAAGTTTTATGTAATTTTCCATTACTCTTTATTTATCTGTAAATGTCGTCATATATCAACACTCAACAGAAATAAAGAGAAGCTTGTGAACGACATTATAATTAAATTTTTGTCGAATAATGGAGATAATCCTATAAATTGAGTTTTATTGAATAACATTATAATGTACATATTAACAAAATTAAGTAGGTGGCATATAAAGTGACTAGCTGTTTCCCGCGGCTTCGCCCGCGTGGTCAAAATAAATTTAGGTACACATTATTCTTGTAAAAAAAAATAAAAGACTGTTAAGTACATCATATCTTAAATAAATATAACAACACGGCTAAAATTCAAGACCATAATACATTTTAATGTGTTATGGTCACACTTTAAGCGTCGAAAACCTAAAACTAAAGCACAAACTAACCCTCTATCATCGGTGACAATTCAATGATATCTATAAAAACATTACTTTCCTACCTCTGTCATCCCTTATCAAAATAAAAGGTTGCTAACAAAGAGTGACCGATTGCTCCCTAATACATGTCCATTTGGAAAGAAACGACCTCTTAATTCCGGATTAAATACAGTGAGGGTTTCCCCCTTCCCCCTATAGAAACCCATGGATTATCTGCTTGGAACTTTACTGTAGTTGTGGCATGATAGTAATCTTTTTAGTTTTTTATTACTGGTAATAGGTGTAAGGAATAAACGATACTTGATGTTATGGAGCAGAATGTTGAAGATTGAACACACATTTTTTTACAGTGAATACATATATTGTTAACTGGATAAGTCTTATTCCCTTTATCATGCCATAAAGTAAACCTGAATGAAGCTATATAGTGTGAAATGATGAAGAAATATAGTAATTTATAATTTGCGTTTGTAAGTAAAATAATTGTCCCTTCCAAACACTCCCATTACTAAATAACTTGCAAATCAATCATAACCATTAATAGAGGTAAGAATAATTAATCTTCCAAAAGCATAGACAAAAATTTCCACCCAAAATCCTGTTGAAACTTCAAGCGGCTCTGAGCACATAGTAGTTAATTGTATTTCAAGTAAAAGTACTCTTAGATTGATTTTTTCTCTGATGTTCTCGGCCCTTTGTAACTTTTTATTTTTTAAGTGTATAAGGTGCTTAGTAATTGTTAGATGGAGTTGGGTTTAATGAGGAGATGAACGAATTATACTTTTTAGGTTACATTACTTATATAAGGTTGAAATATCTTTCTATATAGGTACTTCACTTATTCTAAAATATATTTACTAAAGTATTTATTGTACCATACCATTGAACATTACAATATATAAAATATATCGTGTAGTACGTAATTTACGAAATATATTTAGTAGATACTTTTATTTCATAAAATTATGCAATCATTCAGTATGACTTTAATGAGTAATAATTATTATATTATGAGTAAGTAGGTATGATGTAGGTATTCGTTTAATTTTTCAATTTACGGAACAAATAACACCAAATTTTTTGCTTTTACACACAGCAATATACAATTAATTTGTTTTCCTTTCTAATTTAATCGATTGCTCATTCTTTAAGATTACACTATCTAAATTACACTTTTTTATTAACAAGACTATAATAATTATAGCCACTGATATAAATTAAAAAGCCTCAACAATCTCTGCTCATTTCTTCTCACATATAAAAATAGTGTCCCCGGGCTTCTTATCATTTATATGCATTCAACACTAAAACAGACAGACTGGGCCAAGGGCGGCACTTGTAAAGCGGGACTAAGAATTCTCTAGGAAAATTCAACATCTTTAACTTTTAAGATGTAACCTATGGTACTTACCTATGGTATTACTAAGGAGGAGGCGAAAAAAAAATGTCTCGGTCTGGCAGGACATAGAAGGCTGATCACCTACTTGTCCCTAAAGAAAATCGATCAGTGAAACAGATGTATAATGTATCTGCCCCTTACCCCACTAGGGGACATGGGACTTCACTTTATGGTAGGTATTATATTACTAGCTCTGAAATTCAACATCTAAGCTATGAAACAGTATAACTAATTGTGCTGTTGCACCCGCGGACGAACCCACGGGCAAAATCAAGTATAACAATATCTCGTGTGTTGTTCCAATCTATAAACTATAACCTATCTATCTAATGTATAACCTACTAGCTTTCCGCCCGCGGCTTCGCCCGCGTTTTCAGAGAAAAACCCGTTCCCGTAGGATTTCCGGGATAAAACCTATCCTATGTCCTTTCTCGGGTATCAAAATATCTCTATACTAAATTTCATGCTAATTGGTTCAGCAGTTCGGGCGTGATTGAGTAACAGACAGACAGACAGAGTTACTTTCGCATTTATAATATTAGTATGGATATTACTGTAAAGTTTCAATCATATCCGTTTATTAGTTTTTCTTTAAGGAGTAAAAAACATCCATTCGTATACTCACAAACTTTCGCAAGTATTATATTAGTTCCCCCTAATTACTGTAATTTAATTTCATTGCTGTACCACTTATTGTTTTCCGCTTTTTATAATTAAAAATCCTACCCATAGGTTGCCTGGTAGAAATCGCTCAGTAACGAAAAGGCCGCCTTTTTGATTTTACACTAAATTGCCTGTTTCTTTTTGTATGTATACATTTCGTGCTGAATAAAGTGTATGATAATAATAATATTATCTGTGGCTATTCCTAGTTTCCACATTCACAGGTAAATACTAGCTTACAGCACACGTGGGTGCGTCTTTCCAAACTATACAAGGCCAGTACACAACGGTGTGAAACTAATCACGTATAGTTTGGAAATAACTTTTTTACAAAGTTCTTCCAATCTATACAACAGCAGTACGCAAATACTCGCGTATACTTTGTAGTGAAGTAAGTAAGAATAGCGCTCCAAAATATACAGCGCCAGTACGCATGCGGACTAATCGTGT
>CAJQZN010041661.1:0-48084 GCA_907164685.1 Colias eurytheme
AATAATATAAGGTGTCATTCACATCGAGAATGTTTTTTCCAACATTTTTTTCTGGTGCTCTTAGTAGAAATAGTGTGATACTTTACACCCGTTTACTTGCCCCAATAGACTATTCAATAAACTTATTTCCTTTGTATTAATAATACGTATTTCAGACTTAAAAATAGACTGTTTCAATATTCTATGATATACCTAAGATACAATATTTTTTTCGATTCAAACCCTAGTATCAAAATAAAATAAATTTTAGTATTATTATTAATTTAAAAACATAGGTTATTTTTCTTTTATTTATAGGTACCTTTTTATTGTTTATTAAATACATATTTATATTATTGAAGTGAAACTTCTTTATCGGGGTTGGAAAAAAATTTAGTGTAACATTTATTCGTTACGCGTGACATTTTTCCGTTACGCGCCATCTTTTTCTTATCCCTACCAGGCGTGATTCGACGTATTTCTGTAAAGTATGTAGTAAATTATTTTTGAAAAATAAGGTCATAAAGAAGTTTCACTTCTTACGTGTGTATACTAGTACACGCACACATTTTTTTATGCTTGGAATAACGCACACATTTTTAATTTAATAGTGATGATAAATAATAAATTGTATAAGGTTTCCATTAATAATATTGAATTTTCTCAGTTCAAGGCCAATCAGACGACAAATTACCTCGAAGCTTCTCGAAGGCTGTATCTTACAAGATACGTGTCTTGTATTTGTTATGGAGGAATGGTAAATGATAACTCAATTTATCTCTTACACGGAAATCTTGTAAATCTATACTAATTTTGTAAAGCTGAAGAGTATGTTTGTTTGAACGCGCTAATATAAGGAACCACGGATCTGAGTAGAAAAATTATTTCACTGCACACTAAAATATTAGTATGTCATCACGTTAAGACCATTAATAGGTTAATATAACTTTAATAGGTTGAGCAATGCGGGTAAAACCGCGGGCACAGCTAGTACTTGAATATCTCTATATAGAGTCATAACTGACTCTGCCTTATTGATCAAATTGAGGTATTTTATACCTTTTTTAAATAAATTATTTATTCAATATCATATTATTTCAGTATTACTATCGTCTTTTTTTATGAACCTGTTAAACCTTTTTAATACTGCCAAAGTTAAGTAAAACTGCTTAGTAACCACTTAATTCAGAAAATAATGAATTATTAAAAGTAGATTTCACCCTCAAACTTAACAAATCGTTAATTAAAAGGGGAAAAAAATATCCCTTGAACTTTATTAATCCGAGAAATGTAACTGAAGTAATCCATTACTGAAATCGCTTGTTGGGATTCTTATGAAGTTATATTATTTTATTATATTTTCGAATGAACACAGGCTCTGAAGTAAGTACATAAAAATTTAACAATTTCATGTACTACAACCAAGTTAAAAATATTCACAAGTATACAAAAACGGATTAAAACAGTACAAAAGGCGGCATTTTGCATGTTTTTTATTATGTGTAGTTTATGCTATTCGATTACGTGCCTTTTTATTTAAATCATAACTTATTTGTTATAATATAAACTAATCTTTTATCTTTAGAAAATAAGGTAAGATTTATCACTTATATATATTTATAATATTTTATGATGATTAAGTTGCAAGCATTCACATTTTCTATCACTTTTAATAATTTTTAATATAACAAATATCTTACTAATTCAAAACCACTTCTTTGATGTGGAAGGCAAATATAAACGATTAAGTTTATATTTGCCTTCCACATCAGCGGTTTAATTACGTCTTAATCTCATTACGTATATTAGAATACAAATATAAATACCACACATTATAAAATACTTAAAACAAATACAAAAATTTATTAGAAATGCTCTTACGGCTAAATAAACAGGCTCGTAGCCACCAACTGTTAGCCTCTTGGCGCACACGCACGGTTCAACGCCAGCAGTCTCCGGTTCCTCGCAAGCTTTCACTGCTGAACTCATTCCTCAATTCTGCACCAGTATATGATTTGTTTGTGTCAGGGATGGGAATACTTAATAGGTAACGAATGGAGGTACCTATAGCTAAGGACATAGTGATAAGTTTAGAATTAAGTTTTATATATTATGCTTTGGCGTATGCCGTAAATAAAAAAAGACTGTGGCACTCGGGGACTGCCGCGGTAAAGCTATTGCATGCTATGCCTTCAAGCCACACCTCCGCGCCCGTCGGAGTGGGGAGCGTGAGGTTTATCGTTACGCAACTTCTGGATTCGGTCCCCGCGCTCAAGGCCCGCGATAGAAGCTATGCAATAGCTTAATAAAAAAACATGTATCAACTAATCCGCAACCAATTTCCAGATCGTGTACATTCTTTGGAGAAGCTTCAACAAATATATAATTTATTCTAGAAGCATCTCTGGACATCTGCGCGTATCACAAGCAAATCGAATTTCGCTACAACTGTATCTGATATTGTACTATGTTTTTATATTATTTCGTTATCGAATACATGAGATGAAATTATTGTGCGTAGATTGAGATTTAATTCATGGAGTTTATTTTAGAAACTAGTATGATACGCCAAGCGATATTCTTATAATATAAATATATTTAAAGGTGAATTACGACATGTTGCAAATTGAACTCTATTGTGTGTTGTAGGTATACATAAAAATACTGTCAGCTTGTAAATTTCTAGACATTTACAAGCTCAAGACTACCACGAAGACTCCTTGATTTCGTCGTAAATCTCTCCTGATAGCCGGTATGACGTAAATTTTTATGCATTGTTATTTAAACTGAAAAATAAGATAAACAGAACATAATATCAAGTATCCCTATAAACACTACATACAAACAAGGTCGCTTTCTCTATCCCTATGTCCCTGTGTATGCTTAAATCTTGAAAACTAGGTATGCTACGGATTTTGATGCGTTTTTTTTATAGATAGAGTGATTCAAGACGAAGGTTTTAGTCATTTTAGTATTTAATTTAATAGGTTTTAGATGAAGCGGGTGCAGCAGCGGGCGGAAAGCTAGGTATATCAAACAAAACATCTTATAACACCGTATCTTCTTACCCAAAACGTATAACATCCAATACTGACATGCATGTTCATTAAACTTCCCTTGCTCACATAACTTCCCAGCTCAGTCGTGACTTAGTGAGCGCGATTGCCCGTACCTATTGTTTCCTCACATTGTTTATGGTACGTTAAAATCGTACGAAATGGGTCAACGAATGTACGAACGTATGGGTATGTTTGTTATAGGGGTTTGGATAAAAATAGTGCGTGAAATAAGTGGTAGGAGATTGGGTAGTTTTATATTATCTACACTTATATTATTATAAAGCGTTTGTATGGATGCTTGTTTGAACGTGCTAATCTCAGGAACTACTGGTCCGATTTGAAAAAATGTTTCGGTGTTAGATAGCCCATTTATCGAGGAAGGTAAGTATTATCCTCAACAGCGTGTAAGAATTTCCAAACAGAAAAATGAGTCCACGATTTTCAATATTGCAAAAAGTCGCTCCAATAAGGCGGTATGTCGGTCATGACTGTTACAATGAACGCGCGCCCGATTGTCCATGCTTACACGCTCGCTTTTGTTTCCCGCCATTACATATTGTTCTTTATTCGAGAGTGTAGCGAGCAAATGTGGAAAAGTTAAATGAGTTTAAATTTAATTTACTTAAAAGCAATTTTGTATAATGGAACACTTATTATGGCTGTCGTGAGCTTGATGATGTTTAATGTTTTTGTTTATTGTGAATTATATGTCTGATGCAGTCTGATGTAATTTCAAAGTGAAGCTTTATTGCTGCGCTTGTAGCGTATTTTGTTAATTGCATTATTTTATATTTATAAAGTTGTTAATTAATTGAAGTTTAAGCTGTGCAGTGTAGCTTATCATAAATGTATTACTGGTAAACGGGCTAAATAATTTATAATTCGGAAATATATGCTTGTACATTTTCGTGTTAAATGCTTCATTAGAAATATAGAGCCACTAGCTGTGCCCCGTGGTTTTATCCGCATTGCTCCGCTCCTGTTGGTCTTAGCGTGATGAGCGCCTATAGCCTTCCTCTATGAATGGGTTATCCAACACCGAAAGAATTTTCCAAATCAGACCAGTAGTTTCTTAGATTAGCGCGTTTAAACAAACAAACTCTTCAGCTTTATAATAGTATAGATAAAGTATAGATTGTCATGTTCCATCACGCAAACTCAATTTTACAGCAAGAACATCTCAAAAAGTCATATAAGAAATGAAGATAAACATACGTCTATATAAACAAGTCCACAATAAATTCGTTACGCGTGTACATAAGTTATAATAAGATTTAAAGTCTAAAACGTGATGTAAAAGTTTCCCGAAGCGTTGGAGGGAAAAGGGCACATTTCACATCCGTGAAGCATCAAACTCAATTCCAAACTCAAACACGAGATCCTTAATTTAATCTCACCTGTATTAAAGACTAATGGTATATGGAAGCAATTTTTAATTTTAAGCCATGTTTGAAAACCATTTTTGTTTTTGCTTGTTATAATCGTCAAAGGAAATGATGAAATGATATGAAATTTATTTGTATCTATATTTCGGCATCGTGTCTAGGAGAAAATGATCACTCAAAGTTGTTACCTTTATTATTAAAATTTATATATTTATAAATACACAATCGAAATCTGAAAACGAACTTCTCATCATAATAATTTATGTGTTCATACATTTTCGTTAGTTCAAACTTCTGTCGTTGTAGCTCCGATTCAATTTTTTGATAACTTTATTCAAAAATAAATAAATCATTTCTATCTTGTCACACTGTTGCATAACCAAAAAACCTAAATGAGCAGAAGACGATACGTCGCATTGCATTCTTTTGGCATGGTTCCAGACATATTACTCACCGATGCGCGCGACTGTACCATGATACTTGCTAATGAGCTGTTTCATATCAATGAATTGTTGCATTGTCTTTGCGACTGTACCATGTGACATGCTTGATCAGTGTGAGCGGTTTTGTATCAGTTTTGTAAGGAATATTTTTGTTTATGAAATATGTGTTGAAGTCATAAATAATATGATATAATATGGTCTGTGAATGTATCTTAATTTTTTTAAATAGTGTGTTTCAAAAAGTAAGACTAAATTTAACTGACTGTTAATTCTTTCGCTGGTAGAAAGAAGTAGGCAATTCATTTTTATTTTCTAACCAGCAAAAATAAGTAGAGCTGGTGCAAACAGCAAGTAAAATACTTAATATATTTGTCTTATAAATAACATAATTGCTATTACATCTATTCATTCATAATACCTTACTTCATATACCTTACGATACTATTTTCATACGATAAAGCTTTGGAACTACCTTTTACTGTTGTGTGTGTTCGTCACCGCAACATTGTTGCCTAGAAGAAAGGAGAAAACATTCTAACACGGTTGAAAAAGCATTTACTGTAGCCCCGATCACTGACGTAGCAGTCTGCTACATAAGTGATTGAAGTGTTTAACGAGGTCTACGAGTGTCTACGCGACATAGCAACCATTCAACAACACGTCTTGATCCTTTGCTTAATCATATAACTAGCTGTGTCGCGCCATTTCACCCGCTGGAAAAATCAAATTATTCTAAAAGCTTGTGTGTTATTCCGATGTATAACCTATATTACTGTAAAGTTTCATTCATAACCGTTTAGTAGTGTTTTCGTGAAAGTGTCACAAACATCCTCACAAACTTTCGCATTTATAATATTAGTAGGATAACTAAAACTAAACAAAATAAAACGAACATTACTTGTCACTATGTCAATCTATCTACGTTCAGGCTAATCGACACGACTTTAATTTGACGTCTCGCACTTGACAGTGGAACTAAATTGCTTTAAGATTGGAATCCTTTAATGGTGGGAACTAAAGCTATTCCTAATGAGTATAATTTGACAGCTGAGAACTGTGGATTGGAGGAGATAAAACAAGTTTTATAGTTGCACTAGCTTACCGCCCGCGGCTTCGCCCGCTTTGTCTTAAACCTAATAAATTATATACTAAAACCGTCCACTTGAATCACTCTATCTATTAAAAAAACCGCATCAAAATCCGTTGCGTAGTTTTAAAGATTTAAGCATACAAAGGGACATAGGGACAGAGAAAGCGACTTTGTTTTATACTATGTAGTGATGATGATAAGGATAGTTCGTCTTTGAGATAGGCGGCACAATTTAATGTGAATCGTAATACTACAAGATTTAAATAAATAAATAAAAGATATAATATAAAATGTATATCTAATGAAAAATGTATTTGCATGCCGTTGAATAACGGCTAAACAATGTAAATGCTGAAATAATGTATCTTATTCTTAACACCTATGTATACCATGTTTACTTGCAAATAAATGATTTATTTATTTATTTACAAGATTTAAGACATAGTAGTAGATATAGATATTTTTAGATGACATTTTATGAGCATATTTGTTAAATATTTAGTGTGATACAAGAAAGTATATTAATTTTTAAATACAACTCAATTCTGTAATGTGTGGTTCGTAATTATTAAATATCAATCATGAATTGTTAGTATCTCTCTTATTCGCTTGACATAGAAGAAAATAATCTATTTCACTTCGGAATTACGTAGCTTGTACTTGTGAAATAATTTAGAAATTGGCTTAATTCGCTTTTCCTTAATTGATTTGCGATATTTCGACTGCGAAAACTTACAAACAACTATATCCTTTCCTTATTACTTTATAACTATAGTTACTTCAAATAAGCTAGTTCAAAACGTAATAAAAGTACATTATAACCTATAAAACCCATCTGATAGAGCGAACATGGATTTAGAAGGGGTTGTTAAATAAATCGCTGTCGTTAGCCCCATGTGTGTCGCACCTTAACTTCATCAAATGTCATCACGATGTAACTGTGCCTTAAGTTATAAGCTGATATTAAATGAGCTCTCTGTTCTGTCTCTGTTGCAAACATCTTTAAACACATACGTTTAAAAATGTTTCTTATATATTTTTACACATAACTGGCCAGCCGGTAAAGCCCCCAATGGTTGATTTCAAAAATTTGTATTGATTATGCTCTGTAGAGAAAACATTTCTCGCGATTCAGAGCAAGGTATTATATAGCTACAGGACTTCTATGAAATTGTTATGATGATACATAATATTGAAGCCTAATACATAATATGCATTCTAATGAAATGTAGTTATATGAGAAAACACTATAGTTATATTTCGTAGTACCTACGGGATTTAACTGTATTTATTGTAACAAAAATATTAACAAAACTTTGTGACTTTTCACGGACAGTTTTAATTTTTCTAGTTGTCAGTTTATCCTATCCTACTAATATTATAAATGCGAAAGTTTGTGAGGATGGATGTATATATATGTATGTACGTTTGTTACTCTTTCACGCATTTTATTATAAACTGTGGCGTTTATAATATTAGTAGGAATAACTATCGCTTCACCACCTAACATAGACCAAACACCCAAACGAACGCGACCAGAAAATGACCGCCCACATAATGCCGGGATGACAAAGCGAAGCAGCAATGAGCAAAGTGGATGTAGGCTCATCTTACTGACGTATGGCCTTCATTATGGACCAAGGAAATGTATTGATGGATAATTTCGGCCGCCATACGAGAACTGGGTCAGGTTGTATGAAAAATCTATGGATAGTGGATATAATTTTGTATTAGTTTTATAGTTTACATTGTTTTAGATTTATGATGCAGTTTGTTTAATGTTTAGGTATATCTGAATTTTACATTTGCTTTAAGCATGTAGAGATTAGAGGTTAATTGTTAATCCATTTTTAAATATACAGGTTATTAATAGATACGTTATTTCAATACAATGTTTATTTGGAAAAAAATATAGCTTTATAGTCTTATGAATGTTTTTAGATTGGGTTGTTTTTAAATACTTTTGGGTTAAACGCAGAAGCAGAAAGATAAGTTAAAAGAAATTTGATTAAAACACAAATTCACGTTTCACAAGCTAACAGAAAACATAATTTTGTAGGATTTCATCTTATCTGTATTCAAGTAAATCAGTATAACGTTAAAATGCTTCTAAACAATAGTTACATTGTACATCAGCTCAGCCTATAGATTTTTTTGAAATAATGACATTAACAAATAAATATTTTTCATTAATCTCATAAAAAATATTCCCTTACAAAATTATTCCACAACTTCACAATCCTCTATAACATTGTCGATGATTTTGAAACACGGTACAATATTCTGCGACGGGTGAACGCGTATTTTTCCTTCTTTATGGTGCTTACAAATGGGTCGAAGATATTGCCCGTGCTGTGTTATGAACGGCTTGTATTTCTTATAATATATTTCTCATATTTAACCTTTATTATATGTATACTAGCTTTCCACCCGCGGCAACGCCCGCGCAGTCAAAGAAAACCCGCATAGTTCCCGTTCCCGTGGGATTTCCGGGATAAACCCTATTCAATTTCCCGGGGTTAAAAGTAGCCTATGTCCTTTCTCGGGTATCAAAATATCTCTATACCAAATTTCATGCAAATTGGTTCAGTAGTTAAGGCGTGATTGAGTAACAGACAGACATACAGAGTTACTTTCGCATTTATAATATTAGTGTGGATGTAGGTAGCGGTCTTTGTTAGGTTTGGTAAATAATTAAGAATTAATGAAATGTGACCATATTTCCTGCAAGTTAGGGAATCTAGAGTTAGTAGAATTAAATGTTTATATATTATAAACAAATTTCTCTAATCTTTATTGCACTTATAAAAAGAGAAAAAATACAATTAGTTTACTTAGAAATAGCTAAAACTAAGTGCAATTGGCGGTCTTTTCGCTTGAGATCGATTGCTTCCAGACAACCTTTAATACATAGAGAAATAATACAAAGCATGCATCGTTGGTTGTTTTACTAGTGATGATAACTTGAAAATTACTTTAAGTGCAAAAGCTTAGAAGAAGCAACAGAAATTGAAGAACTTACCTCAACAATAATTAGTTAAATTAAAAACAAAAAAGACAATAGAATTATGGAAGAGCATAAATAATAGAGACAATTCTATAAATGTATCGGATAAAGAAATTGCTTATCCGAAACCATTTATTTAAACGCACAAACAATTAATTACCTACCAATTTATTTCGCTACCGCTACCACATTTTTAACTTTATCCCCCTTTAATAAGGTCTCAAATGCCCTGAAAACATTAAACTGTCTCTTGGCAATTTAATCTGTTCATGATTGATGAACCAAGATTCGATTTGAATAAAATCTTTTTGAACTTTAACGACATCAAATCCAGCGAGACACAATCCGTCATGTCCATTTAAAAGGACGTCTTTTGAACGACCTTTTTCTTTGAATTGTATCCTTGTCCATTATTTAAGGATTTACTTAATCATTTGCAAGAAAGGATTGTATATTGAACGATTGGGCTGCGTCTGCTTCTTATTGTTTCCAGCGTGATGTTCTTTTGTACACCTTTTTGAAGTGAAACTTCTTTAGGCGCGTTGAGAGTAAAATTTCAAGATCGCAATGGCAATACCGTCACGTCATGGAGAAAGGCAATGATTTTTTTAAAGTTAAATTGAAGTCCTATGTCCCCTAGTGGGGTAAGGGGCAGATGCATTATACATCTGTTTCACTGATCGATTTTCTTTAGGGACAAGTAGGTGATCACTGATCAACCTTCTGTGTCCTACCAGACCGAGACATTTTTTTTCTTCGTCTCCACCGGGAATCAAACCCCTGGGTGTTAATTTATTTATTTAAAATTATATACCTATGTATGTTTATCAGCCATCTGATTTCCATAACACAAACAAAAGCTTAGTATGGGATCAGATCGTGCCGTATGTGAAAATTGTCCTGAAATATTTATATTTATTTTATTTATTTATGACGTCACATTGACGACAGATTGTTACAATGGTACATATATATCTAGTTTAATAGGTAAGTTGGTGGTTGTTCAGAATTATAGATCCCCTAATGTCCCACTTGAGTGTTTGCTGTCCTGTTGTAGAGATTAATGTGTATGGGAGGGCCGATGCAATAATTCGTAAGTTCGTGAATTAATGGGATTTGCCATTCTATAAACTGCTTTCCGAATCGGTAAACTCTGTGATGATTCAAAAGTGTATAGAAGAAGTCTAAATGAATAAAAATGTTTCAGTTTTATTTTACGATTTGAGGAAAAGGGTGTTATGTCAAGTTTTCTATACATAAACGATGTATTTGCCTACGATATTTTTGAAGTTATGTAATTGTTGTAATTATATATTAAATAGAAAGATCGCGTAAACGTCCCAACTCCCATGCCATTAAAAAAGCAATAAGTATTGTAACGTTATGTATAACCTACCTATTCCTTTGATTTATTGATCTAGAGAATCAGAAGTTTTATAACAATATTTATAGTTTGTTTAAAAGGAACACAGCAACTTGTTATCCAAAAAGTGGACCAGCCCCATAGTCAAGTGGCTTTCTGTTAGCGTAGCGTTCAATAGAATAGACTACGAATGTATGAGATCGACGTAGGCTGTACGTTTATCTACAGCCTACGTCAATCTCATACATTCGTAGTCTATTCTATTGAACGCTACGCTCACAGAAAGCCACTTGACTAGGGGGGCTGGTTTGGGACTTGGGAGTAATATTGCAAAGACGAGCATGTGCTATTTTTAGAAGTAATGGAACAAGAAATGAAATGTGGTTTTCATAATTGTTATTCTAGAGACCTTTAAATTGTAGAATTAATCTTAATACGAGTCCTTGAGACCGAGCTATTAATATAATGTAGGATTGTTGCAGACCAAAGTGAGGAGGAATAATAGTTAATTATATTACAATTTAATTGGAACCCCTTTGCGGCTACTCCTATATTATTTGTTATGGTGAAGCATTCTCATTTACCCTCCTTTGATAAATAACCTAATTAATTATGTGTGGTTATCAGGAATTTTGAACTGTGTCTGGAATATCTTTTATATAAAAACTAGCGGTCCGCCCCGGCTTCGCCCGTGGTACATATGAAAAATAGATGTTGGCCGATTCTCAGACTTACCCGATATGCACAGAAAATTTCATGAGAATCGGTCCACCCGTTTCGGAGGAGTATGCAGACTAACATTGTGACACGAGAATCTTCTTATATATAAAAATGAATCCCAAAATGTGTTGGTAAGCGCATAACTTGAGAACGGCTGAACCGATTTCGATAATTCTTTTTTTATTATATTCCTTGAAGTACGACGATGGTTCTTATGTAGAGAAAACGTAAACATGTACCACGGGCGAAGCCGGGGCGGACCGCTAGTTTATAATAAAGCTTAGCCAATTATGTAAAAGACTATATCTTTATTTTAACACGTTGTCGCTAATAAAATAGGAACACGTATTCTTCAATTACCTACTGGGTGTTAATTATACATTATTTGATATTTCCAAAGGTTATTTTAACCCTAGAACACTAACCTTATTTTTCACCGTTTAATACTAACCTTCGTCGCTTCGACTACGCTTTTTATTGGAGGGGATTAAGGGGTTTAATTAAAACAATATATTTGTAGTTATGTTTTTATTTTAAGGACAATGTATTAATCTACATATAAAAATATTAAAATACTTATATTACCCTATTTTTTATTCAAAGAGTCATCAAAATGAGATCATAGTTTACATGCTTTATGAAAGTTCTTAAAATTTTTGAAAAATTCGTACACATAATATATACCACTAAATTGCTCGAAATAAACTTTTGATTGTAAAAATAATATCTGAAAAATTAATAAAAAATATAATTTTTATAATAGCTTAGGATCTAAAACATTTGTGACACACATCAAGTTTGTGTTCCGCACACAACGATTTTTTGCACTTAGTGCACCTATTTTTAGTCTACCTTTGCTTTACGGTGGGACATATAGCATATTTATGTTTCTTTTATTTTGCTGTGGAGGGACATAAGCATCATTACTTTGCTCAGTCTCATTTATAACATTCATATTACTTCTTTCTGGCATGTTTAAAATTTATGTGATTGAGTCCCGCAGAGTATCAGTAATGTCATCAGTAATTATACCTGAAAAACATTCAAGAGGATCTAAAATATCTTGAAAAAACCGTACAGGCCCTCGTGTTATGTTTCTATGTTCCTTGAAGGCCTTCTGCTTTGTGACCTTGACTATTGTGGTGACCATATGTGTTTATCTTTCCCAAGAAGAAAGGTACGTGATGGTCTTATAATCAAATCACTTGGGTCAGCTGAAGTGCTACGTTTTTCGTCTTCAATGTCACGTGGGCAGATGTATTACTACATGCCTCATAATCTTGATCTGGAAATTTCTCTTTATTTACAATAGAAACTTCATCATCACCCACTCCATTTCATGCCTCATCAGCCTCAAAATGGTCTTCAGACTCTCTCGCAGATGAATTTTCCTCATCGCTTTCGACTTCTAATAATAACACATGAATCGTATCTAAAAAATAAAATAATAGGCACCATTATAAAAGATAAAATAACGTAATTTTAACTTAACTAAATAGTACGAAAAGTTACGTTAATACTAACCTTCGTCGATGTGACGAGCCATGGTTGCTGGTACAGCGCGTGTGGACCTTCCACACACAAAGCACTACCGTCCATCGCAAGAGCAATGGGTCGGCTGAGATTAGCTGAAGTTAGAAAACCATACGGTCGCGCGCGTAAAAGTTATAGCGATTTTTTTGGTGACGCGTCGTCGAATCGACGAAGGGTAGTAATCTAGGGTTAAACACTGCATTATAATAATTTCCATTCGATTCGAATTGGTCGTCTAGATTGTTCCTACTACAAAATATAACGATGATTTATTATTTTTGAAATACATTACAGAAATTTCGAGTGTATGTTTCATAGTGATAATAACAGTGATATCCAAGTGAGAATCCTTTAGTTTATTTTATAAAAAAATACAACATTAGTTAATTCAGAAAACAATAGATAAACGTTCTATAATTTCAAAAACAATCTTTTGTATCTTGCAGCTGATTTCTAAATTTAACCATGCGTTTTTATACGGTGGCTCATTCATCTTTTAATAATGCACTTATATGAATTTATTGCATTTTTTTGCGAAATATCTTCAATTAATATGTTATAATTATATAATTACTTATTTGATTATCTCCACGAATACTAAAATCGGCTATTTATCAACAAATTAAGATATCGCTTTGATATGAAAATCCATTTTTGCTGAATGAGTTGATTGCATTAAGTCATGCCGAAGGTAGTGGCTGTATTCGCCCTTATAATTCTATCCCTAACCGGGATAGAATCGGCGAGGATCCTGGCATGGTTTCCAACACCATCAATAAGTCATCAAGTGGTATTTCGTCCCATTATCCACGAACTAGCCAGACGGGGTCACCAGGTAGTATTGATCACCACAGATCCAGTACCATTAGATAAGAGCCTCGCAAATCTAACCCAAATAGATGTCCATGACGTATCATATGCGCATTGGCAAGAAATGCTTATAGACAAAAGACTGGACAAGCAACAAATGATAGCACAAATTAGAGCATTCATAGAAAGATTCACAATTGTGTTTGACAAACAAAATGAAGTACCAGAAGTGAAACGGATTGTGAAAGAAGAAAAGGATAGCTTTGACTTGATAATCACTGAAGCGTGTGTACGTGTGACAGGTGCGTTGGGACACCATTTCAAAAAACCAGTTGTCCTAATAAGTTCTTTTGGCCTACTAGCTATACAGTATAGTGCTTATGGCGCTCCGTTTCAACCATTCTTGTTCCCAACACCTGACCGGCAAAGGTTATACAATTTGACGCTTGCTGAAAAAGCTACAGAAATTGTAAGTATGATTACATTAGGTGCTATAGTGAGTACAACTGAAGAATACGATTACCAGATAATGAGGAAACATTTTGGTGAAGATGTGCCAAGTTTTGATGATCTTAGTAACCATGTAAAACTGCTGTTGGTGAATGAACATCCACTCTGGGCGGATAATCATCCTGTGGGACCTAATATTAAATATATTGGAGGTGTTCATCAGAAACCGAAAAATGAATTGCCAAAGGTAGTAATTACGTTTAATAGATGCAATTTAACATTAATAATGAAGTAATTTCTTGTGCTTTTAATAACGTTTTCTAGCATTTGAACTTAATGCATACTACGAGTAATAATATTTCGTTATTTAAACTTCTACATAAATTTTTAGTGAATAAATGAATATACAAAAATATATCTAGTCAAAAGCTTTGATATTCTTGCTTTGATATCATGTACTTTCTAAACTTCCTTTCTCTTTCTTACTTTAAACCATAAACAAATTATTATAAAAGACAATTCTTCAACAGGACCTTAAACAATACCTGGATTCTTCCAAAAACGGTGTCATATACATAAGTTTCGGTACAAACGTGAAAACTTCTCTACTAGCACCCGAAGTTATTGATGCTATGATCAAAGTGCTTTCTCGATTACCATACGACATTTTATGGAAATGGGACGAAGACCTGCCTGGTAAACCGAAGAACATAAAAACAGCGAAGTGGTTCCCGCAAGCAGATCTTTTGAGTAAGTAGCAACGGAAAATGTGTCGTGATGTTAATGAAATAAGGCGTAAATTAGAATGATAGGATAGGTGAAATGAAGTTTTAATAAGAGGTGTTAATAGATGCAGTAGTTTTAGTGATCAAGAAAATTTCAATGATTTTTTAATGAGTAATAATGAAAACAGATGAAGTTCACGCAATTTCGAGGCATAATTTCATTTGAAATTTAAAAAATATATTTAAATTGGAATTGATAGCAAGCGCGATGTAATTGATTAGAATGGAAATTATCTGTGACAGAATTGGAGCAAAACCTTGAATTTTTTATCAGCACCATAATAATTATATCATTAATCAAATTGATAAAGGAATCGCACCTGCAGTTTCGTAATCTATTTCTAAAACGGAGACAATTTTTATGATTATTTATTGATGTTAGAATAATAAAAAAAGGCAGTGTTTTTGTACTATATTATCTGTGTCTAATCATTATAAAAAAAGACTAACGGTCTGCCCCGGACTCACCCGTGATACCTGTTAACGTTAACTCTCTCCAAGAACCATCCTCGTACTTCAAGGATTACTTATCAAAGAAAAACGAAATCAGCTCAGCCGTCCTCGAATTAGAACATTTGGCGATTCATTTTAATTATATTATAGAGATTAACTGAAATATTATTTATTCTGTGATACTGAAGCATAGTTACCTCATAACCCCATTACTGCATTTTATTAAAATAGAACCAGGTATGAATAGAATAAGGGTACATGATAATGCAAGGTTTAATAACAGTAAGTCATTCTATTGTTCCCTTGCAGTTCTTTAGTCGCCCTGTAGAATCTTTGTCTTACGTTTATTCATACGATAACATTGTTGTATGATGCTGTTACATTAATTTCTTATAGAAATAATGGTATAGTTACCTAACGTAATAAATATAATAATTTTTCTGAAGATAAGCTATATGGTTTCTTTTAGACATGAATTTAATCACACTGGAACGTGAACAAGGAGACACGGATACGGGTATCCTTGTTCACGTTCAAGTGTTCAGTTCCTACAGAGTATAAATCTGTATGTATACGTAAGCACCTTTAAAACGTATTTTGATGCAATTTTGTTTAATAGATAGAATAATTCAAAAGGAAGGTTTTAGTAAGTAATTTTAATAGATTACACATTAAAACCTAATGGTTTTAGTCAAACCATGCGAAGCCGCGGGCGGAGAGCTAGGTAGTCGATTATATTTCTTTGGAAATTGGTCAGCATTTGGTGTCCTGAAAAACTACATCTAAAAAACGCAAGATTACGGAGACACTGAATAATTATTTGTTACCCAATTCAATGTCTTCTTTTAATACTAATGACCCCAATTTTCAGGACATCCAAAAGTTAAGCTCTTTATAACCCAAGCGGGTTTACAATCAACGGATGAATCGATCACAGCCGGAGTGCCTGTAATCGGCATGCCTGTATTGGGAGATCAGTGGTACAATGCGGAAAAATATGTACACCACAGGATTGGCCTGAAACTAGACTTGTATACATTGACGGAGGAATCTTTTGAAAACGCCATACAGACTGTTATTGGAGACCCGAGGTAAATATTTTGTTTATAATCGAATAAAGAAATAACTTTTAATTCAACACACAGTGAGAAACCTAGACTGTTAAAAAATTGCGTGTGCGCCGAGCACACGTGTCTGAAGTGAGATTTCTTTGCCAAGTTTCAAACATACAAAAATCTCGTATAACTCCATGATGTGACGGTATTGCCATGACGCGACCTATAAGTTTCAACAAAGCTCTCCGGTGATATAATAATATGATTTTATATACATGTAACTAGTACAAAAACATATTATAATTTATGTCCAAGTGAATTACTTTTCTTTGAAACGAGAAGTAACGATGAAGCAAGATTTCAAGAATAATGAATTAATTAAATACTTCTGATCTTTAGCAGAATTTTTATATTTTAAAAGCTTATTTTTATTAACTACTTTCATTGTTACCAATTAATTTAAAATCACTAGATTCAGCAGTTTCTCAATAATTATATTTACATATAATTATTGAGAAACTGCTAAGAAAGTAAAGTAAAGAATCATCACTAACTTACCATTAAAAATACTGTTAAATAAACAGTCCTTTGTTAAAATTTTAAAGATAAAGCACTAAGATATCTTTTATGTTATCGATATCTTTTGTTCCAAACAAACTTCTTACTATTTATATAATTCCTGGTGCAAAGATAATACAAGTTCCAAACAAAATAAACAACATATAGATTATTCAACATCCTAAGAATGCAATACAGAGGAAGTTTTATTTGAAAAAGAATAATATTTTCACAAGTGCAGTGGTGCACAAGCAAGAAGCACAAATACTTTATTATTTCTTTCATGCTTGAATTAATGCTTGTTATTTTTCGTAAATCCCTGTGGATTTTCAAATATGTTTTATTTTAAACTAGCTTCCGCCCGAGGCTTCGCCCACGTTGTTTTGATAAAAGGTAATCTTCTTTCTCAGGGTCTTAAGATTGTCTGTGCCAAATTTCAACAAAATCGGTTGAGAGGTTTAAGCGGGAAAGCGTAACAGAACGACAGACAAACAGAGTTACTTTCGCATTTATAATATTAGTAGGGATAATGATAATCTAGCAGATACTAGATTGATCAAAAATGAAATATGAAATTGGATTAAAGAATAACTAGCATTTTCTTATTATCTTCTTATCTTATATATAAAATTCTCGTGTCACAATGTTAGTCTGCATACTCCTCCGAAACGGGTGGACCGATTCTCATGAAATTTTCTGTGCATATCGGGTAAGTCTGAGAATCGGCCAACATCTATTTTTCATATGTACCACGGGCGAAGCCGGGGCGGACCGCTAGTATATATATATATATATATATATATATATATATATATATGTTTATCAACCATCTGGTTTCCATAACACAAGCGAAAGCTTAGTATGAGATCGAGCCGTGTGTGAAAATTGAAAAAAAAATCCTCTCAAATTCTATGAAATAGAACAAACTATGAAATAACATTTATAGAAATCATAAAATGATTTGTTATTACCTTATAGTCCTATCACCTATAAGGTCAAAGTCCATCGTTATTATTATTTACTTAGAATATCATAAAACACTGAATGAAACATTATCTTCATGAAGCAATCACGCCATGTATTAAACTGATAAATAAATGGAAATTAATACAATCTATTTTTGACGTATTTAATAAGATGTAAAATTTTTGATAAGCTTATCCGCTTACCTTGAAACAATTGACTACAAGTTGGGAAATTATTTATTTCTGTAATGTATTTTTAATTATTATAATTACTTTTTTCCTTTTTAATTGACGGTGAATATTTGTTTGTACGGGATGCGTGGAAAATAGAAACTTTAAAGAAAAAGAAGTATTTAAAACGAAGTGTAGCTTTAAGATAAATATTGGAATGATTTTTTTTTGAAGTGAAACTTCTTTAGGTGCGTTGATAGTCAAATTTCAAGGTCACGTCATGGCAATATCGACACGTCATGGAGTAAAGCGACGATTTTGGTATCTTTGAATATTGCCAAAAAAAAGTATAACTTCTGACACGTAGGGTCGGCACGCACGCTTTTTTTTTTCAAAATCATCATAGTAAAGCGAAAAAGCTTCTTAAAATCAAATCTAAATCCTTAAATTTTTTTCATACGAAATTCTCTTCGCAGTTACAAGAAGAACATGCTAAAACTGAGCGCCATAATGCGAGATGCGCCCATCAAACCGCTAGATAACGCCATCTGGTGGATAGAACACGTGATCAAGCACGGTGGCGACCACTTAAGACCACCGGCCATGGGATTATCATGGACGGAGTACTATGAAATCAATTTATTACTATCATTATTATTAATAGTACTAACTTTTAATATAACTATCTTCTTGGTGTTACGATTTTTATATAGATCGGTGAGAAAGATGTACACTTTTAATGTGAAAATCAAAAAGAAGTAGATAAGTTTAATAGTAAGTTGTACATATTGGAAATATATGTTATGTATGTTGCTGTGATTTTATTATCTTCTTTTGTCTTTATTTGTATTTCAATGACGATATAATTATAGATATTTCCCGTTATATTTTTTAAAAGTTATTGTTGTCATTTTACTCCTTAGGCAAAGGGCTTTCGATATCAGTATAAAGTTTTTTGATATCTGCAATAGTTACGGAATAATCGCCTGTGCACACTTAACGATTACACCCGGTATATTCTATATCGCCTATCTGGTGATAAAAATAAGGTAGAAAAATATAAGTTATTGTCATTTTATTCACATGCGCAGTTAAATTGAACAAATATTATATGCGCAGTTAAGCTAATGTTAACTAAGTTAACAGTAACTAAGTTGACAAACAATCATTTATATCCATCTAGACCGCAACTTAAAAATAATTTGGAAAATCCAAAAGTGCACGCCTCATAATTTTTTTTTTTAATAAATATTTATTAATTATTATTTTTGTTTATTTAATAACAATTAAACCACATCGAATCAGACCCTGAAAAATGAAAGGGTTCTATTCCTGAGCATACTCAAGCGTAAGAGAAAAAAAAAGACTCGATTAGTAAAGTATTTCGGTCGCTATCGTGTTAACAAGAAAAAGGATCCGCACATACAGACACACGGACGTCCAGGACAGAACTTTTTTAAACTGTTTTTTAACTAGTTTAAATAACAAAAATGACATCAAAAATATCATGAACGTTAAAAATAGTGTTTTTTCTTAATATGTGTGTGTATGTATTATCTTACAAGTGCAATGTAGGTATGATACATAAAGACATTTTAAGTTTGAAAAATCAGATGTTTTGCGCGAAGTGACAGTAGTACCCACCTCAACGCTTCGCTTATGAGGCGTGCAATAAAATGTTTATAATTCTCATCGTTCTGATAAAATTCTCATAAAATTAACTCAATAATTTTAAATTTTGTTGTCATTCTCCAAGAAGAAAAATATCACTTGAAATTTTGTATTAACTTTATAAATATTTAATATTTATAGAGACTTTTCGTGGAATAATATTAAGCCAGTATAAGGTATTTTTGATCTTCTAATAAGCCATAAGGCTTATTTATTTTACGAGGAAAAAATATCTTAAACACTTTATTTCGTAAGAGCCTTCAAATATGAAAAGTAATATTTTTCACAAGACAAGCATATAAAAATTAAATTTATTTTTTAATTCAGCACATTATCCACTTATCAACCCCCTCCCCATCCCCTATGTCAAGGAATTAAAAAAGTTCAACGCTATGGGACATTGCACGCACTTGGCCAGTGTGGTGGATTATGGCCCGTACCCTCGTCGTGGCCCAGCAGTGGAAACAAATAGGCTGATGATGATGGCGATGATATTAAATATTAAATAAATTACTCTAAGAGAATTGTAGGACTATAAAATAATTAGTTGATTGAGGACAGCTCCCAATAGTATTAGGATTAATTAATATTTTTGTTACGGTGTGCCTCAAAAAAATGTTTTTACCTATCCAAAATATATTGGCAAATTTGTTCAGGTGTGAAGAAAATCAACACACAATATTCAGGCGGATAAATTTATAAAAAAGTCTGGCTATCGCGTCTTGAAATTGACACAAATCTGTTTTTACTATAATAATTTACCATTTACTCCTATAATATCTTGTGGTGTATAATTTTATCATATTAAGACCAACCTCCTTTTGTTTTCTAAATCTAAATTAATATTACTTAGATCAAACATAGATTAATTTATGGTAGGTAACAACAAAAAATATATTTTACTATTCTATTGAACCAACCTATAATATGTAAATCTATGCTAAATTTCTAAATAAATATAATACCAAACCTGCTGATCTTAGATGAATTCTGGGATTGTTGTGTCTTATGTATCTACCAGGAAGCAATTTGTTTGTTTTTTAAAGGTACCAAAATGAAAACAACATTTAACAAATGGCACATTTTAATAAAATACTTTTTATACTTAGCAACTATGAGTAAAATCTAACTTCTTTTAATTTTCTTATTCGTCAATCTTTTAAAACAACGTATAACCAAAACTATTACAATTATCACAATTAATAAAATGGCGGTCAAGATGGTAAGAAGGAGCAATATAAGAGGAACTTCATAATACTCAAATGCACTCATGCCTCCAAAAGTTGGAGGACGCAAATGTTTAGATCCATATTTTATAACATGCTCTATAGACCATACAGCTCGATCTAGTGGTTTTATTGGACTCTCTCTCATTAGATCCCGCAATTTCTTCACATTATGTTTGTAACTGAAACAAAATAAAACATTAACCTTCTAAAATAAACGATAATCTTCGTAAATATAATCGAGTTGGAATGAAAACACTACCAAAAACGAAAGTAGGCACAAAATACAAGATTCACAAACATAATAGCTTAAAGTAGGCATAATTATAAATATTTATTGATATTTTGAAATAAAAATAACTATTTAATAAGGAAAGTCCATTAATGCCGGATACTGATTAAAGGTTAGTTTTTAATCTATCTATATCTGATAAAAAAAGGAAAATAATTTAAGTATGTAAAGATAGCATCTAATGATTCAAATTCTATGCAAACCAAATCATTATTAGGAAAGGAAATTATATATTATGTAAATTACCTTGGATCTTCAATAACCGTAACAACAGCATCCTTAAACTCATCTTCAGTTAGCGACATTATATCCAATTGTTTGCCAAAATTGAATTTAACATACTTTTCTACATTGTACCATTGGTCACCCAACATTGGAAAACCTATTAAGGGTACTGCAGCATTTATAGCTTCGTCTGTTGATTGTAGACCTCCTTGTGTTATAAATAGTTTTAGATTTGGGTGTCCTGAAAGAAAACAGTGTCAATTTCTTAATTTTGAAAGAAGGTCTCTTAGTCCTTAGATAAAGAAAAAGTTTATTTGGGCCATAGCATATTTTATTTTTTATTTTATTTATTTTATTTTATTTGCAACACAAACACATATAACAATAATATAGGTACAATACTTATTTCACTTTAAACCTTAATGACTAATTGTTATTGCAATAACATGTGTTGACTACTAGACTATAAAATATTACAATCGCTTACACATAAATATAAAGAGTTATCAATATACTAACTTATAGATAACAGATAATTTAAAAAAGGGAAATGGTATAAAAACTACAAGAGACAAATTTCTAATCTATTGAAGGACTTGCGACAGCAAAGTAAGGTTTTCAAATAGGCATTTCCGAAATCTAATAGGTTTACTCCCGATAATGTCAAGATCTGGTATTATCTCACACAACTTATTGTAATTTGTACAGATTCTGTTTAGAGTGCTATAATATGCTCTTTGGGTGCGGTGGACTGGTAATGTGAAAGTTCGATTATTTCGATTACTTCTAAGTGGTATATGAAAGGAAATTTGGGACAGAGCTGCAGTGGACAGTTGGCCACATATAATTTTATTTAGAAATATTAATTCCAATATTTTTCGGCGATCTGACAGTTTTACTTGTTTAAAATAAGATAATCTTTCCTCATAAGTATGAAGCGTTTTGTTTAGATGAAACCGATATGAAAGTATTCTCATAAATTTGATTTGAATTTTTTCTAAATTTTTTATATGAATCAAATAAAAGGGGGACCAAATCATACTTGCATATTCCAATTTGCTACGAATGAGAGAGTTAAAAAGACAAAATATAAGATTTAGGATTCCGGAAACCCTTACATGAACGTAAAATAAACCCTAGTAATCTGTTACATGATTTATAAATATGTGTATAATGGTCCAAAAATGAGAGTTTGCTATCAAGGATAATTCCTAAATCACGTACGTTTGACTTCCATATCAGATTTTTAGCATTTATAGAGTAATTATATTTTATTTTTACCGTCGTACTACCAAATTCCATAACATAGCATTTATCTACATTAAGAAACATAGCATTTGTATCACACCAATCTTTTAATTTATTCAAATCATTTTGCAGTTCAATGCAGTCATATATAGTGAAAATTTTTCTAAATATTTTTAAATCATCAGCATAAAGTAAACAATTTGATGATAAATTATTGCACAAATCATTTATAAAAATCACAAATAATAAAGGGCCCAGATTTGAGCCCTGAGGAACACCCGATAGTACAGATATAGGACGAGAATAACTTCCAAGTATTCTTACTATCTGAGATCTATTTAATATATATGAAGAGAGCCAGCGCAGCAAATTACCGCGGAGTCCCTCGCAGAATAGTTTACCAAGTAGTCGCCTATGATTAACCTTATCGAAGGCTTTCCTGAAGTCTGTATATATAGAATGGACTTGTACTTGACTATTTAACGCCCCATGAATAAAATTTGTATATTCTAAAAGATTCGTCGTTGTAGATTTTTGTTTCACAAAGCCGTGTTGTTTCGTGCTAATAGCTGGTTTAATAAAAAAGAATAAATGATCATACACTAAAGCCTCTAATATTTTTGAAAAACATGAAAGAATGCTGATTGGTCTATAATTTTCACAGCTAGTTACATCACCATCCTTATGCACAGGTACTACGTGAGCAGTTTTCCAGATAGTCGGAAATTTACCTTGATTTATTGAGAGGTTATAAATAATGTAAAGAGGTTCAACAAGACCTTGCATGCACTCCTTTATAAATAAAGGGGATATGCGGTCAGGACCTGGACCCTTATTAATATCAACATTTTTAAGATGTTGTTTTATGCTTAGTTTATCAATTTGAATATCGTGCAATGTAAAATTAGACCCATCGACACTATCAACTTCTAATATGTGATTATCTGATGAGTCTTTTTCCCAGACAGATGAAAAGAACTCTGCGAACATATTACTTATTTCAATATCTGTATGTGCTGAACGATTACCCAGAGTAAGCGTGGGAGGAACGGACGAAGCATATTATATTTATAAAGAAATACTTACTTAGAAGATCAGATTGAGGGAACCATTTAGAGAATTTAATATTCTTCGCTTGTATTGGCACCTTATCATCGTCCCATTTCCACAGGACATCATAGGGTAGTTGTTTTAATACATTGGCCATCGCTTGAATGCTTTCACGAGGAAGAACTGATGGTATAATATTGGTTCCAAAACTGATGTATATGACACCATGCTTAGATGAATCTAAGAATTCCTTAATATCCTGGAAGATAAGATATGTTACGTAAAATTAATAGACCGGGAGATACTGACACAAAATTTCGAGTCATTTGTAACAGGATTGCGGTTCTACAGGGGTCTTAGTACGCAATGACAAAAAGAAAAATGATGGTGTGAACGCTGGTACCGGTGGGTTAGTCGCGTGGGCGTTAGTCGAACTCGTCGGAAAAATAGCGAAAGTCAAACGATTTGTAACACAATAATTTTAGAATTTACCGATAGCCCATAAAAAAGAAGTAGGCGGTAGTGTCATGCCATACTTTTCCGGTATGACTTACAGCCCGCCATACCGACGCGAATGTGTTGATTTAAAAAAAACAATTATTCAACCATTTGTACCAAGCTAACTTTTGCACAGGTAACCATCGTCGTGCAGCCATTTACGAAAATCAAAATGCCATACTTTTCGGACGATTCCAAATGGTCGCCATACCGCCGAAAATCTGCAAATTTTTTTTATTTCGCCTATCTTTTTGTACCAGTATTGCATTTGGTTTTTTGGAGAGTATTTGATAAAATGTGACCATTATTATATTTGCCATACTTCTAGTAGGGGGAAAAAGTGCTGTCATACTTGAAAAAATAAATTTATTATTAATTTATATAAGTGAAGATTTCCAACACCTAGATCTTTGAAATTTTGTATTTATATTCGTTGATTCTCAAACTTACAGGAAAAATAAGTGCCATACTGTTACAAATCGTTTGACTTTCGCTATTTTTCGACGAGTTCGACTAACGCCCACGTGACTAAGCCGCCGGTACCAGCGTTCACACCATCATTTTTCTTTTTGTCATTGCGTACTAAGAACCCTGTAGAACCGCCATCCTGTTACAAATGACTCGAAATTTTGTGTCAGTATCTCCCGGTCTATAAACTAAGATTATATAATATTTAAAATATCAATAAAGTTTAGCCTTTAATTACCTTTGGCAATTCACTTTCTGGTCTGTAATACATACCACCTATATAAACAATATTCGGGGCAACTGGATGGTTGTCTGCCCAAATATGATGTTCGTTTAACATCAACATATCCGCATTCATAAACAACTCTGCCAAGCTCGGTAAATCTTCTCCGAAATTTCGTTTCATCATTTGATAATCATTTTCCTCCGTTGTCATTATTAACCTCTGTAGAAATATTGATATGAACATTTCTTTCGCCTTTTCCCACATTGTCAAATTGTATACCCTGACTCTTCCGCTGCTTGGATATAATAGTGGATGCATAGGTGCTCCGAATAAATCGTATTGCGCTGGAACTGCACCAAATGAGCTAACCATAACAAGAGGAGCTTTGAAAACATGACCCAAAGCTATAGTAGGACGTACACATGCCTCAATAAGGACAATGTCAAATTTATCGTATTCTTCCTTTATTAACCGCTGCACTTCAGGAGTTTGTATTTGTTTTTCAAATGTTTTGGTTATCAATTCAAACATCAAAACTATGTTTCGTAAGACATCATCTTTATCTCCTGTATGGCTGTTGAACATTTCTTGCCAGATTTCATAAGATATATCATGAACATCGATCTCTGTAAAATTTGTAGGTGTTTTTCCTTTCGGGAATGCCGGGTCTGGAGTGATGACTACTACTTCATGACCTCTTTTCGCTAGTTCATGTGTGAGCGGGCGGAACGCTAGCTGGTGACTTATAGATGGCATCGGGAACACAGCTAGAATCCTTGCAGAGTCCACGAACGAACCACACAGAACACATATTGTAAATATTATTTTTATCGTCCGCCACATTATTTGGGAATACAGAAACTAATAGTACATTAAATTTATGGCACTCAATCAATGCTTTATCACTAATTTTATCAGTTTTACAAGCCGATAAGTGAACACTAATTGGATTTTTATAAAGTTCGCATATCTGGGTTAAAAATTACTTCGTTTGATAATGGATTGAATCTTGCAATTATGTGTAAATCATATGCGATAATTGTTGCACGGGTTTTTAACATGACGTGTTATCTAATAATGTTTTCATGGAAAATAATCTACAAAACATTATAACAGCAAAACGATGAAGTTCATGCAAAGATATACCGATTGCAGCAACTCAGTTTGCTATAATAAATATTATATCGTATGCCTAAAGCTGCTGGTGATCGGTCGTTTTGGAAATCTTTGGGGGAGGCCTATGTCCTGCAGTGGACGTCCTGAAAGGCTGGAATGATGATGATGATGATGATGCCTAAAGCACAAAACTCAGTTACTTAGATGTTGTTCACTCAGCAGAGTAAATCAAATATCGCTGTTACTGATTACCGACCAAAAATGAATCGCCAAAATATGTAAAGCCTAAAACTGGAGAGCGACTCAACCAATTTATTATTTTTACCAGCTATTTTTCAACGTTTTTGCTAAGGCACAAGGAAGGTTCTTATGGAGAGAAACCACGAAAAAGGAGCGATAGGACAGAATAACGTGTGCAGCAAGTAGGTAACTTTAACGTTAAATGTTTAAAGTATGATGGCCGAGTCGAGAATTAAAAATGTAAAGTTATTTCGTCTTAGAATTATTAGTTCGTGAGCATGCGATCAAACTTCTCTTCTCTATTCAGCTGGCAATAAAGTTTTGGTACAAATACCACGTAATATACCATTAATAAAATAAAATATATTTATCTCTCATCATAAATATGTATAAATTTCTCATATCTAACTACGCACAGTAATTTATAGCGAAAACTTGTGCTGACATTCAATATAATTCTGTCACATTTTTTGTATGTTGTTTTTTGAGATTTCTTGCTGCCAAGATAATGCATATTATCTTCTTCATCACTATCACTACATAGTATAAAACAAAGTCGCTTTCCCTGTCCCTATGTCCCTATGTCCCTTTGTACGCTTAAATCTTTGAAACTACGCAACGGATTTTGATGCGGTTTTTTTTAATAGATAGAGTGATTCAAGAGGAAGGTTTATATGTATAATAACATCCATCAAATAGTGGAGAAGTACTGTTATTTTTGAGGTTTCTAATGTGATGTCGTAAAAAATTACATTTTTTCCGCTTACATTACAAACGCAGGCTGAACCCTACGAGTTTTATCAAAATAATGTACTAAGTATTATACACATTGAAAAGGTCTACAGAAAAGTCCGCGATGGTATATGTCTATCTCTTATGGATAACCCACAATAACTTTTTTTTGTCATTTACTTTTTACGACAAATAATGGCTAATTTTCGATGCGATTTTAACCAATACAGCATTAATCCTTAACCAATTAAATACCTTGAATACATTGTTCATTTAATATAGATCTATATGGCCCTTTACACCGTATGATTTAAGTGAATATTTTCGAAGATATTACAGATTTAAAAATTGCGGGACGTAGCGTTTGCGGTACTATATTACTTGCTCTGTGTTTGCGGCGGTACCGGCCGGCCGCCCGGCTATCGCTGCGGGCCGCTATGTTTTTATATACAACGTTCACAGTTTTTCTGTAGTGTATTTAGTATCAGCAATGCACCCGTGCGAAGCCGGGGCGGGTCGCTAGTCTTATATATAAAAATGAATCGCAAAATGTGTTGGTAAGCGCATAACTCGAGAACGGCTGAACCGATTTCGATAATTCTTTTTTTATTATATTCCTTGAAGTAAGAGGATGGTTTTTATGTAGAGAAAACGTAAATATGTACCACGGGCGAAGCCGGGGCGGACCGCTAGTTATTTATGAAATAATGAATAATTGGGTGTAGATGGGTATCTTTAAAACTAATGATGATAGGTACTTAAACTCTAATGAAAATAAAACGAAAAAAGTTTGGAAAATCCAAAAGTGCACGACTCATAATGCTCATTTAATTATGAAATATATATTATATAAAAAAAAAAACTTATTGTAGTTTTCGTTTTTTATTAATTGCAATTAAACGACACTGAATTTATTAATTATTCGCATTCAGTGACCTACAATCGTCGATTAGAATATTTAAAAAAAAATTCAACTCAAATGATGGATTTTTTCACAAGTTATAGTGTTTTCAGGTTTCACACATGACGGACAGGAAAATTTTTTGACCTATTTCGGTGTTTTTTTCCAATTCTATTGAAGTAAATCAATTTTTAAAAAGTATGGGATTATTCTCCATTAAATTATCTCGACAATAGTATGCAAAATATCTTGATTCCGTGAACTAACAAGGCTATAATAATAAGAATAGCTGCAAAAATGAGGCGAAAAAAATTTTTCGATCGTAAAGCACTCTCTGATGCTTCGCATCATGAGTCGTGCAATTTGTTACGTCATTTTAACAAAGGGGAAAAGTGTTTCTTTAATTAAATTTAATCAATAAATAATGCATGATAATATACCTAAATAAAATTTCTACGGATTGTGCAGTAATCATGACACGATAAAATTATTAACATGCGCAATGGTTATTATTACATTCTTAGGGGGTAATCTTGAACATTATTAAATACTAGCTGTGCCCCGCGGCTTCACCTGCAGTGCACCGCTCCTGTTGGTCTTAGCGTGATGATAAATATAGCCTATAGCCATATCCGATAATTGGACTATCTATAGTGCAATTTGTGTTAGAATATTATGTGTTAGAACACAGAATTTTTTTTCAAATCGGATCAGAAGTTTATGAGATTATTAATATAATAGGTATTATTTTTAATGCATTTTTTACCACAACTTTTCCTTACTTGTCCTTAATAATTGCAAAAGTGTGTTTGATCCTTTTTTTGTCTTTACTCTACGTCGCAAAGCAGCGATTTCTTGATATTTATGGTTTTATTATGTACCTACCAAGATAGTGAGAGCTAGAGAATGACATATTGGCTACTTCTTAGCGCGGTGGAACATCTGAATTATAGATAAATATTTCACTGTGCAGGTGAAGCCGTGGGCGGAAAGCCAGCTATAGATAGATATATAATTCAACATGAGGGTTGTTTTAAGTTCTAAGATTTTCCATGAAATGTTAACTTTGAAAAGGGTTTCTCTCATCGATACGATTTCAAAGAAACATGCAGTACATGAAATATGGGTAATTGCTTCACTCAGCTAATTAATACCATTTAAATAGAAACACACCTTGCAGAAGAGCAACGTTTTCCAAGTAATAAACAGCTGTACTTTTTGTCAACATATTACATATACTAGCTGCGCTCCGCGGTTTCACCCGCGTAGCTCCGCTTCTGTTGGTATTGGCGTGATGAATGATGTGATGAATTTCAGATTAATAATATCAATATAAAATAAAGGTTATAATAAAATGTACTTCTAAAAGATATAATTAGGTTTAGTTGTAGAAAATAATATGTATATGATTTTGATTGTAGAAGAGACTAAGCTTTTATTTATAAGAAGTTTTATTTCCTTGATTACCTACTTATAATATCATCATATTATACTAGATTTCCGCCCGCGCCTTCGCCCGCGTTTTCAAAGGAAAACCCGCATAGTTCCCGTTCCCGTGGGATTTCGGGGATAAAACCTATCCTATGTGTTAATCCAAGTTACCCTCTATATGTGTGCTAAATTTCATTGTAATCGGTTCAGTAGTTTTTACGTGAAAGAGTAACAAACATCCATACATCCATACATCCATACATCCATACATCCATACATCCTTACAAACTTTCGTCTTTATAATAGTATTAAAAAGATTGTGTATAATATAATATTTGTTTTTTTCTTTTTTATACTGCTAGAATTGAGAACTTGCTGGCGTTAATTTGATTGATTTATTTGTTTATTGAAACTGGTAAGTACTGTATGCCTTTAATTATTATTCGGAATAATATTTTCAAGTTAAAAGTGACGTTTAAAAGATGGATTTCCTAAATAATCACAACATCAAACCGATATATTAGGAACATTTACGTAAACAAGTGGATCAAAGTGCTAATATTTTACGGCAGGAATTCTAAATGCGCTGTTTATTTAGTTTTTATTCACAGCTGTTGCTCGTGAAAAGCAACAGGCGTTCTAAATTGAACATTCATTCACAATTTTAATTTATATTTTAGTAGCTGATAATAGAGTGAATTAATTAATAAATTTTAAAATTATTATCACTGTGTCTTTCTTTTGTAGATAATAATCTGTACTACTTATTTATATTATAAAGTGGTTGTTTCTTTGGATAAATGCTAATCTCAGTGACTTCTAGTTCAAATTCAAACAACAAAAAAAAGTGGAGGGTCAATGAAAAATATTCCTTTTGATAGCAAACGAATAGTCTAGTATTAAATAATATTTATTCTTATCTATACCGGATTATTCAGATAAATGTCTTAAAATTAGGTCAGAGTTAGATATTTCCATGGCCAATATTATAATTGATAGCATCATATTATGAATGACCATATACAGCATTTTATGAGTGTTTAAGTGTAAATCTAGTTTCTACAATGACCTAGTTATTTATATTGACCTAGGAAATATTATCTCATATGTTATAATATGCATGTTACAAAATTATACCTACAGTACGCGACATTAAATAAAATCTATAATTTAGAAATGAATCGCTAAATTTATTGCTAAGCGCAAATCTCGAGAACAGCTGAACCGATTTAATTATTTTTAAATACATAATATTCCTTGAACGAGGATGGTTCTTATGCAGAGAAAATGTAAGTAAACATATACCACGGGCGAAGAAAGGGCGACTACTAGTTTGTTTTTATAAATAAAACTATGTTTTAATCCAACAATAATATAATAAAACATTTATACAATTTGTATTTCATAAAGTTCTTTATCGATAGATCATAAGCTGTGCTTATTGACTAACATAAAATACATAACAATATTATGACCATTCTTGTTATTTTGAGACATGTTTTTGTAATATATAGGCAATAATACGATATAAGATACGATACAATATAAGAACACACTAATTTAATCACAATATTCGTTTTACTTTCTCTGTATACCTACATTTTTAAATTTTAAAAATATTCTTTTCAAATAGTTTGTTCTAAAAATTTTCTACTCAAAAATACTCTATTGTGAATATCCCTTTCATTTAAAGTACTAATTTCCGCTCAAAATCCGCTTGCAAAGCCGCAACTAAAACACAATACCTACGTATTTCAACTTTCCACAATTAATCTAGTTTTACAATCGTAACTAATAAAATATAACCATAAATCTTTAACTAATCTTTAATTTACTCTTTGATAATACTGATCTCCACAAATACTGTAATACAAGATAAGGAATTATAACCATTAATGCTATTATAAATAAGAATGTAAATACAATGTATAGTTCGTAATATTCAAACCAAGTGAGACCAGCAGAGGCCGATTGAAGATGTAACCCGCCGAATTTCAAAACGTGTTCCGTCCACCATACTGCTAAGTCCAGGGTGTTTATGGGCATCTCTCGCATTTGGCCGCGTAGCCTTAACATGTTGTTCTTGTATCTGAAATAAATATATTGTTAAGAAATAGACAATTTAAGGTTCCATAGTAATTTCATAATCCTACTAATATTATAAATGCAAAAGTTTGTACGTTTGTTACCCCTTTACGCAAAAACTGCTGAACCGATTTTCATGAAATTTGGAACACACATAAAAGGTAACTTGGATTAACACATAGTTATATCCCCAAAATCTCGCGCTATTACGCGGGCAAAACTGCGGGCGAAAAGCTAGTCTATACAAATATTATCAAGAGGAAAGGTTTGTATCGTTTGTATGTATGTATGTATGTATGGTTTTCACGCATAAACTACTGGACCGATTTTGATGAAATTTTTTCACAGATAATCTTTAGACCCTGAGAAAGAACATAGGCTACCTTTTATTGCGAAATATGTACCACGGGCGAAGCCGGGGCGGACCGCTAGTAATGTATAAAGCTATGAGTTTGTCCGTAGAGTAAACGTAGTATCTAATATTATAAAGGTTATGATTTTGTTTCATTATTTGATTGTTTTTGAACAAGTCAATATAGCGCATATCAACACTGATAAGTTATCTCACTAGGTATTATTATTAATAAAGTTTGAGTGTTCGAAAAAGGTTATATTATATTAGTTTGAAAAAAAAATCAAACACAAACACAAAGTGCTAATAAAAGTATTTTTATAAGGTAAATATTGAAACAGTCGATTCAAAATGTAGAGACTCTTCAAAGTAATTTTAATACAAATTGATAAAATTTTTATTCATTGACCTAACTCCATCTTTGATTGACTTATGGCTTAAGCATTCTATGGACTTTTATCTTCTTATATATAAAAATGAATCGCAAAATGTGTTGGTAAGCGTATAACTCGAGAACGGCTGAACCGATTTCCATAATTCTTTTTTTATTATATTCCTTGAAGTACGAGGATGGTTTTTATGTAGAGAAAACGTAAATATGTACCACGGGCGAAGCCGGGGCGGACCGCTAGTCTTAAATATATTTTATTATAATAGTATTTATTTAAATCAATTTGAATTCGATACGATTAACTTAAAATTTGCAATATTTTTTGATTTATTCATAACACTATAAGCAATCAAAAACCTTTTAATTACGTTCTAATTATTAAAAAGATTATTAAAACGTCGGTATATTTTGAGATATCTGCATCATAATTAATGCCTGTCACCCAAATAAATAAAAAAAAATATTCAATATATTATTTTCCCGACGTTTCGAACACTTTACAGCGAGCGTGGTCACTCAAATAATAATATAATGAATAAATCGCGTTTAAAATCCGTTAAAATATCTTTAATTTCTAAATGTATAATACTCTCGTAAAATCAAACTCTAGAAAATACTAAAAAAAATATATTAAACTTACTTATCATCACCAGTCACAGCATTCAACGCATTTTGGAACTGTTTTTCAGTCACTGTGCTGATATCCAATTGCTGACCAACATTCAGTTTCACGTATTTCTCAGCATTATAGAATTGGTCACCAAAAACTGGGAATGCGATCAGCGGTACTGCTGCATCTATGGCTTCGTCTGTTGACTGTAGACCAGCTTGTGTGATGAAGACCTTTATGTTTGGATGCTCTGCAATAATAGTCTGGTTAATATTTATTCTCTATAGAACTTCTTAATGCTAAGAAACATCCTCGTACTTCAAGGAATAGATTCCGCACGCGATGACAGAATTTTTATCAAGAAATTTTTTACACCTTGGGTTACATTATTGCATTTTTGGTAAGGATCTCTAATTATTTGAAAATGCAATATAGCCTATGTTGCTTAGTAAAGATGCAGCTTTCTAATGGTGAAAGAATTTTTGGAATCGGTGAAAGTAGTTTATGCGTGAAAACCATACATACATACATACAAACCTTTCCTCTTTATAATATTATTAAGTAAAGTATTAGTATAGATAATTAATTATTACTTACTCAAAAGGTCCGATTGCGGTAGCCAAGTGAAAAATTTAATATTATCGTATCCTGTAGGAAATTCCTTACTATCCCATTTAAATAGAACGTCGTATGGCATTTTAGATAATACTTTTAGCATCATATTCATTTTGTTTGCGGGCATAAGGGAAGGTTTTACATTGGACCCGAGGCTGAAGTAAATGACGCCCCTTTTAGCAGCATCTAGATAATCTTTTAGTTCCTGGAAAAAATAAAGAAATGATTATTTTTTGTTTGTGTATTTTAAAAACACTAGAAATAAAAATAAACATAGTTAAAAACACACATAAATTCATAAAATTATTGTATTATCACCGACCCTTCATAATATCTTCTTATATATAAAATTCTCGTGTCACAATGTTAGTCTGCATACTCCTCCGAAACGGGTGGACCGATTCTCATGAAATTTTCTGTGCATATCGGGTAAGTCTGAGAATCGGCCAACATCTATTTTTCATATGTACCACGGGCGAAGCCGGGGCGGACCGCTAGTATCTCTATAATATTCTATCTTCATAATATTATTAAGCACTTTTTATCACTGCATGCACATTAGCGTAATGCACATACTATGATTTCTGAATAAATTAAGTAGTTACTTAGTTAGTTAGAATTAATTAAGTAGTTAGTTAATTGAGTAACTACTTAATTTATCAAGAGAAGTAAAATAGTTAACTTATGATATGAAAATTACATTTATATTTTAAATTACAAAATAATAGTAAGTACCTAAGTACCTAGATATTTTAAAAATGTTAAACTTTTATCTTAAAATAAGGTTGGAAAAATATGGAAAATTAACATCCTCGTAGAACATTCATTTTCATAACTGAATAACATTGTTTTCCCAGAAGTTTCTATACTTCATCTAGTAGTCATTTTAAAAATATAATATGTATTAAAAATAGTATTACAAATCTAGTCACGAAGTTAGGAATTTAAATTACAATATCATTAAGTAATCGTTTTATATTATCATAAATTATATTTTAATGTTCTTCCTTGTTTGTATCTCGTCACGGTGCAAAAACTATGTCTATAAATAGAGTTATGTTGTATCAATTTTTTGTATAAAGACGTCAAACGTAAAACCAAACAAGCCGATAACAAAAGTCCTGGATATAACCTTGTAAATATATCTTCTTATATATAAAAATGAATCGCAAAATGTGTTGGTAAGCGCATAACTCGAGAACGGCTGAACCGATTTCGATAATTCTTTTTTTATTATATTCCTTGAAGTACGAGGATGGTTTTTATGTAGAGAAAACGTAAATATGTACCACGGGCGAAGCCGGGGCGGACCGCTAGTTGTGAATAAATCTGTCTAGACTCAGCTTTGAGCCATCGAACGCCTCATTATAAATACAAGGGAATGTTTATATTAACATTTTTGTACAAAATTCGCATTGCAAATTCATTAGACACAAACTTTTAAGATAATCGCTCTGTTAAAACATCGTGACTGTCGCACCATAAAACGAACACTTAACATCATCCGTAGAAATACTATATACAAAATAATATTATCTACCAAAATAAAGAAAAAAAAAGTACCTTTGGCAATGGTTTTTCCTGAGGTGTATGCATCCCACCTATATACTTTATATTTGGTGGAACTGGTCTATTTTCCGCCCAAAGAGGATGTTCATTCAAAAACAGCAAATGCACATTGTTTTTATACAACTCCCTAAAACTCGGCACATCATTTCCAAAATTTCGTTCCATTATCTCATAGTCTAACTGTTCCAAATTATACGAATGCCATTCGTATCGCAAATAATTAAGGATCTGGAGAATCTTCTCGAAAAACGATAAATTGTATAATCTAGCCTGTACAGAGTACGGGAATAGCAGTGGATGTGTCGGAGCTCCAAGCAGATTATATTGCGTTGGCAGACCACCAAAAGTGCTCAACAAAATAGCAGGTGCTTTTAAATAATGGGATAGTCCGAGCAGGGGTCGAATGTACGCCTCACCGATCACCAAATCATATTTTCCAGAGTCTAATACTTCTTTTACTTCTGGCAGTTGCACTTGCTTCTCAAAAACAATTGACATACGGTGGAAAATCCTACTAAATAGGGTTAGATAGTTATCCTTATCACCATCTATACTCTGCAAAATGTCAACTATGCTGTTATATGACATATCGTGGATATCTACTTCGGTGAGGTTCTTTGGTGTTTCTCCCTTGGGATAGACAGGATCTGTAGTTATAACAACACACTCGTGACCCCTTTTGTGTAGTTCTTTTATTAAGGGTCGGAACACCACTTGATGGCTTATAGAAGGAGTTGGAACCATCACTAATATTCTTGCACTGTCCACTTCGTAACCAAATATTGCTAATATTATTAAAAACAAAAACAATCTCATTTTGAGAGCTAACTAAACGCGTCTACACACTAAGCTCTATCCTTATGTAATACATACATTTAACTGCCTGTCATCTTTGCTAGCGACTGTATTTAAACAACATATATTTTTTACAAATAACAATCCGCTTATTATGGCAGTGATTGCTACCAAGAGTCGTCATGTAACTTTCCATAAAAGTGTATTTAATTGTTCATAAAAACTTTAATTATTATTAGAGACAATAATGTGTTAAATAAGTTTATTTAATACTTTATCTAAGTTGAAATTAAATTCAACCTTCACATTGATATGATAATTGCAATAAATTACGTCAACTGCTATCAACCAGTTTCTATAGTTTTTTCTTGCATTTTTTTGTGTCGTAAATATTAATTCTTATGTAATTATAATTGTAAACAAATTAATGTAATAAATGTTAAGCATATGAATTACTGCGGATCTCCTTTTATTAAAATAATATTTATCTTAAGAAAAGTAATAATAACTATATAATTAATATAATTATATGTAATTATATTAATTTATTATTATGTATTAACTAAAATAAGAAAATTGCAACAATACTTATCTACCTATATATTTTGTTTGCAGACCGCGGTTTATCCGATAAGAAACACCTTTATATTTTATAATTAATTTATTTAATATCTTCCTATAAATATTGATATATAGGAGGTACACTATACAGTTACTACTGTAGGGATAAATTCAATATACATATTGTGGTAGTATCGAATCAATACTAATGTGGTCCGATTTGAAAAATTATTTTGTTGTTGGATAACCCATTTATCGGGGAAAGCTATAGGCGAGCTATTGATATACAATGCTAATAATATGATGAAAACACCACACATAACATAATAATATTAGCTATTGCATAGCTTCTATCGCGGGTCTTGAGCGCGGGGACCGAATCGAGAAATTCTGTAACGAAAAACCTCACGCTCCCCACTCCGACGGACACGGAGGTGTGGCTTGAAGGCATGCTATGCATTATGCAATAGCTACCGCGGCAGTCCCCGAGTGCCACACGTCTTTTTATATAATATTATTCTGATCACAAAACACAGTATAATAAAATATAATGTGCGTGAACGGAACTAGTTTGCTAAGAAAATCGCGTGACTTGACTAACGTTAATGTGGTTAATCCATTGCTTGTGTCAACAACGTTTAGCTGTTGCCGAATTAACCATAAACGGCTGTATTTAATACTGCCCTTTGCTTGAACAGTATAATTAATTTAATTTGGCTGTACAACTAATTGTATCTATCGTTTTTATTGTACGCTTTTCAATAATAATATAATCTTCTATAATCACTACATAGTATAAAACAAAGTCGCTTTCTCTGTCCCTATGTCTCTTTGTATGCTTAAATCTTTAAAACTACGCAACGTATTTTGATGCGGTTTTTTTTAATAGATAGAGCTATTCAAGAGGAAGGTGTTAGTATATATTTTATTAGGTTTTAGAAAAAGCGGGCGAAGCCGCAGGCGGTAAGCTAGTAGAAAATAAATCGCAAAATGTATTGGTAAGCGCATAACTTGAGAGCTCGAGCGGCTGAACCGATTTCGTTAATTCTTTTTTAATAATATTCCTTGAACTTTGAAGATGGTTCTGTTGATGGAGAGAAAACGTAAACATGTATCACGGGCGAAGCCGAAGCGGACCGCTAGTAATAATATTGTAAAAATATATATTTTCAAATCCTGATAAAAAATATTAGCAATTACGAAAACGCGTATATTATCTAGATATAAATCCTGCGCTTTATAGTCTACGACTGCAATTCTAAGTATATTAAGAACTAGCTTCCGCCCGCGACTCCGTCCGCGCGGATGTCGGTCTTGGCGTGGCGTGGGTGGTTTATTTCTCCATTTTGAGTAACTCTGACAATGACATCTTATAAATATCTATTGGACCCAAATACGGCTAGGCCTATAATAATACGCAACGTGTGTTCGCGGTTACAGAACAACGTCTATGGATAAAAGTGAAAAATTAAGATTAATTTTTTTTCTCCGTATTTTTCCAGGATAAAAAGTATCCTATTTTACGCCCAGGATAATAAGGTATAATTATACCAAGTTTCGTCGAAATCGAACCGTTAGTTTTCACGTGATGTCTTCACATACAGACAGACAGACAGACAGACAAAAAATTTTTTAATCACATATTTGGGTTTGGTATCAATCCAGTAACACCCCCTGCTATTTATTTTTTCAATATTTTCAATGTACAGAATTGACCCTTCTACAGATTTATTATATGTATAGATTATAGAAAGCTAGCTGTAAGCTGAGGCTTTGCCCGCGTGATCTAAATTCTTATATGGGAATGAGATATTTCACTGCATTGAAAAGCCTGACTGGCCTCCCTGGATGAACCAAGACTATAACAATGTGGGCATGTGGCAAATATAATATTTCCAGACTTTACTTTTTATTCAATTTTATAATATCTTTATAATAAACTAGTGATACGCCCCGGCTTCGCCCGTGGTACATATTTCGCAATAAAAGGTAGCCTATGTCCTTTCTCGGGTATCAAAATATCTCCATACCAAATTTCATGCAAATTGGTTCAGTAGTTTAGGTGTGATTGAGTAACAGACAGACAGACAGAGTTACTTTCGCATTTATAATATTAGTATGGATTATTGTTATTGTATTCTATAATGAGTCGTAAATAACTTGCGCAATCAAAGTATTAACCAATTCATTGAATTCGCCCGAGTTAGATAAGGTAAATAAAACACAGATTATCACAATACTTTTAATTTAATTTTCAGTGGTACTTTGCTTATCATTAATTTCCATATGTAAGATAATGTGATTGCTACCAAGGCCGTTGCTGATATCAGAATCGAAAGAATGGTAAACAAGAGTGGAAACTCGCAGTATGCTATTATTCCTGATATCCCTGCGTTTGGTGGTTGTAAGTGGTCCCCGCCGTGTTTGATTACGTGTTCAGTCCAAAAAACTGCCGTATCTAGGGGTTTAACTGGATGTTCACGCATTAAACCTCGTAGACGCTCTATGTTGGCCTTGTAGCTGAAAATATGATAAAAAATTAATTCTAGATTATTACCAGAACGTCCCGGCTTCAGCTCTGCCCGGGTCATCGGGATAATAACATCATATAGTATACCCTATGTTCATCAGGGATAATGTAGGATTCTAATGGAAAAATACTTTTTTTAAATCGGTCCAGTAGTTTCGGAGCCTATTCAATTCAAACTAACAATCAAATCTTTCCACTTTTTAATATTAGTGTAGACAATAAATCTTCATTAAAAATACCCAGTATCGTGGTTTTCAATTATCATATCATAGAGATTAATAAAGGAGATAATAATCGACTCGTGTAAGATATTATATTAAGAGGAGGCTCCCCTCCTGAGGCTTGTAGGTATAGACTATAGTCGTATGCATGCGTGAATGTGTGATGTATTATTGAAAAGCGAATCGTCCTGCTTTAGTTGGGAACAATTCTTATTATGTTTAGGATGAATGTTTGAAAACGTATTATGCCAGAAACTTAGTTTAATTATAAAAGAAATACAATAATTTACAGTTAAATTGTGTGTACTTATTATCACCACTAAAACGATTTTATTGAATGCAGAGCTCTTAGAATAACATCAGGGAATGGAGTTTTTAAATATAAAATTTAATATAAATCTTAATATCATTCATTTCCGCGCCTTTTCAATATCAGTGCAAAGAAATATTTATCTTATTTAAGACGGATATTTAGTCGATAAAGAGAAGACAGATATTATAGCGAATTTAAAGAAGTTAATATGTTATTTTGTAAGCACTTTATCTCCTACTAGCTTTCTGCCCGCGGCTTTACCCGCGTAGTTTCCGTTCCTGGAGATTTCAGGGATAAAAACTATCCCATTTCCTTTGTCGGGTGTCAAAGTATCTCTGTAGTAAATTTCATGTAAATAGTTTAGACGTTGAGTAAAATGGTTGAGGCGTGAAGAAGAGGCAGACATACACATAGAGTTACCTACTTTCGTATTAATAATATTAAGTTAGGATAATACATACCTTGAATTATGCAAAATAGTATCAAGCGCATTTTTAAATCCATCAGCTGTAATACTAGAATAATCTTGATGTACACCTATTTTATGAAACACGTATTTTTCAACATTATACCATTGGTCTGCTAGTAAAGGGATACCAATGAGAGGTACTCCAGCACTAATCGCTTCGTCCGTTGATTGTAATCCACCTTGTGTTATGAACAATTTTATTTTTGGATGCTCTGAAAAACAGAAATACTTCATATTTTAAGCTCAAGATATATAAAAAATAGCGTGTGCCAGCACATGTGTCAGAAGTGAAATACCAAAATCGTCGCCTTACTTCATGACGTGACGGTATTGCCATGACGTGACCATGACATTTTACTCTAATGTGCCTAAAGAAGTTTCTTAAAAAAAACCTTATGGAACTTTCAGAACTTAACAGTACATCACCGAGATTTATTCTTTTGGTAATAATGAAGATTATTTAAATTTTGGTTGTACCAGATTAGAAACTTTTTATTTATTATATTATCCTTACACGTACTTAATAGATCAGACTGCGGCAACCACTTGGATATTTTGATATTCTTTGAGATTCCTGGCAATTCGTTAGCGTCCCACTTCCAGAGCACGTCATATGGCATTTTTGATAATACATCCACCATTATTTTAATTTTGTCCATCGCGAGCATATGCGGTTTGACATTAGTACCAAAACTTACGTAGATAACACCATTTTTAGAAGAATCAAGATATGCTTTGAGATCCTGCAACAGTTTAGTTGTATTAATTACTAGTTTTTCACTTGATAGACAAATAAAATCTTAAGATAATATTTACCATACATTTGGTAATGGTTTATCCTTTGTTTGATGTATACCTCCAATGTATACAACATTTGGAGCTACAGGTCGGTTATCAGCCCAGAATGGGTGTTCGTTTATGAATAGTATTTTTGTATTACTAAATAATATTTCAAATATAGGCATATCGTCTCCAAAATACTTTTTGGTAACAGCGTAATCTAGGTGCTGCGTTCTATATATGCTGTACATCAAGTAAATCAAATCATACGTTTGTCTTATTTTTTCAAACAGCGATAGGTTATAAATTCGTTGCTGCATAGACGTTGGATACAAAAATGGCTGGATTGGAGTACCAGCTAGGGCATATTGAAGTCCTGTAACTCCAAGTGAACTTATTTGTATCATAGGAGCTTTAATGATGTGGCTCAGTCCCAATGCAGCTCGCGCACACGATTCTATAATTAATAAATCAAACGCGTGTCTTTCTTCCGTGATAATCCTGTTTACTTCGGGTACTTGTAGTTGAGCTTCGAAAATAGCGGGAAAAACTTCCATCAGAGCGGCAAATTGTGAGTAGAAATCTTCTTTCTTTCCTCTGTCTTTAGTAAGGAATTTATCAGCGAATGCATAAGAAATATCATGCACGTCTATTTCTGTAAGGTTAGCTGGTGCTTTACCTTTTGGAAAAGCAGGATCGGGAGTTATAACAACTACTTCATGGCCCCGTTTTACCAGTTCTTGTGTCAATGGTCGAAATACCACTTGATGGCTTATTGATGGAGCGGGAAAGAACGCTAAAATTCTTGCAGACTCTGCAGTATTGAACACATTGGCAGCACATAATAATAACAACACTTGTAACATTTTGGACACATTACAAAAAACTGATTAACATTATAATTATTATATCTTCATTAAAAGCATTATCGACACAAATATAGATAAATAATGGATTAGAGACGTATATCATAAATTAAAAAGTCACACTATTTTTGTAAATCTGGATGGTATGATAGTTATTGATAAGATTGATAATTTTTCTGGTCGTGGTGACCTTGTGGTGACGTTCATACTATACAATTGACGATTTATTTTATATAATATGACGACTTATATATATATATACTATAATTTACAAGTAAAGAAAATGTTCTATTATAATATTCTACGCCTACGATAAAAAATTAAGCAATTGCGTTTTAGGTAATGATGTATAAGAAGACTTTGATAATAATTCTTCCATAAGTCGTTCATAACTAAGTCTTAACATAACAGGGATAATTAAAACTTGATACAAGTAATTGCCTATAGATTCTTTTTATTTATTTTACCACAAAACATTTCATACAACATTGCACAGAAATATCTTAGTACAGCTACAACTATTACTATTAATACAACCAATAGTATTAAAACAGTTACAATTAAATGTATTTCAAAATATTCTGTCCACGATAAATGAGCTGATAATGGCTGTAAATGTGCACCACCATGCTGAATGATATGTTCTGCCCACCACACAACTTTATCCAGAGGTTGTATGGCCAGATCTTTCATATAGGCGCCAAAGTTTTCGATGTTTCTCTTGTAACTGAAAAAATAATAATTTATAAAATCGTAAGTTTACTCCGTGTTAAATTTGGTCAGTGAGAATATTCATCATTTTTATATACTACTTTTTCAATGTATATCTTGGAAGTCTACTTAATATAAAAATTTATCGATGTTTCAGAATTTTCAAAGCAATTAATCCATACTAATATTATAAATGCGAAAGTAACTCTGTCTGTCTGTCTGTTACTCAATCACGCCTAAACTACTGAACTAAATTGCATGAAATTTGGTATGGAGATATTTTGATACCGGAGAAAGGACATAGGATATCTTTTATTGCGAAATATGTACCTCGGGCGAAGCCGGGGCGGACCTCTAGTACTTTATAAAAATGTTAAAAACGAATATCTTGAAATAGTAAGGACTTTATTTTCTATACAATATACAACTGTATTTTACTGCTTTGTCTTTAAGTAAATATTAAACATTGTAATTTGTACCGTACCTCGTATCATTGATAGCTTTCTCAATAGCATTCTTTAATTCTTCTTCAGTAAAACTCAAAAAATCTAAATTGAAACCAATTTTATAGTGAGCATATTTTTCTGCATTATAAAACTGATCAGCATAAATCGGAAATCCAATTAATGGAACACCAGCATTCATTCCTTCCACTGATGATTGTAGACCACCTTGTGTGATGAAAACTTTTACTTGTGGATGCTCTGTAAATAAAGGTAAAGAATTATGCATAAGTATGTAAAGAATTAAGCATACATAGGTACTTGATACATGTCTGTGCATAGGTACATAGAAGGCGACTTTGTTTTATACTATGTAGTGAAGCTTCATTCCTAGAGTTTTTAAAAATAATAGAATAAATATTATATAATATAGTTTTGTCGTCTTAAGTATGCGCATGTCTTAAGATTTTAATTTCGTTCTTTTTATATTGTCTAATTATTAAGCGCGCGTAGGTGCAAACTGCAAATCTTTATATTATGTATGTTATGGCCAGAAAACTTAACTTTAATATAATATGACCTATTGTATTGCAATATCTGTATAAGATTGCTAATATGTAAGTATAAATGTATTGGTATGCAATAAATTATTTGAATTTGAATTTATTTGTACAATTGTTTTTGATAATTTGTTCAAGAACAATCGGTCTATTAAATAAGAGCCATATTAACAACAACGATTACAATTTATCCCTTTGGATAGGTAATTATTTCAATAAGAAGAGTGCTACCAATAATTATCTTTAAACAATTCAGTTCTAGATTTTTCTGTCGATTTCTTTAAAGTTTATTGTGTATGTAAACTCGCTACCTTAGTACTTGGTTCATAGTTAAAAAAACAGTAAATTTTTAGTGCAATATTTTTGCAACTACGCCTACCGCTTCTGGGAATTCGGTTAATATTCTAATGACTTAGTTACGTTACAATAAGAGAATTATATTATGATTAATTATTAACTTACTGAGCAGAGTCGATTGCGGCAGCCATTTTGCGAATTTAATATTAGGGAATTCTTCAGGAATATTATCCGAATCCCATTTAAATAGGACATCGTACGGAATTTTGGACAAAACATTCATTATTTTATTCATCCCCTCATTTGGCAAGCCAGACGGATTTACATTTGTGCCAAAACTTACGTAAATAATACCATTCTGTGACGAATCTAAATAATTTTGTAAATCCTAAAAAGAGATGAGATTATAAATACAATATTCATATTATGATCATAAATTTTATTGAAAAAACTACATACCAAAGTCAGAGGTTCATCAAGTGTTTTATGTACTCCACCTATAAACTGCATATTCGTTGGCAGTGGTTGATTGTTAGCCCAAAGCGGATGATAGTTCACAAACATCATTTGAACATTTTTCTCTAATTGTTTAATATTTGGCAATCCTTCACCAAAATATTTACGGATCGCATTAGACTCACTATCTTCAACAGAATCCATTATATCGTCCATTTCCTTGTACATCATTAGAGATTTAAGTTTATCCATAAGAGATAAGTTATACAACTTTTGTTGAAACATACAAGGATAAATCCAAGAATGTGTAGGACCACCTAACATGGAATTTGTGTATGGAATAGTTCCAAACGAACTTGCTAGAATTACCGGTGCTTTAAAAACATGTGACAGTGCTAAAGCAGATCGAACATAACCTTCTAGAATTATCAAATCAATTCTATCCTTCGATTTTAACAGTTTCATGACATTCGGACTTTCAAACACAAGATCCATAATCTCTACTGTAATTTCGACCACCTTCCTGATTTCTGGAAGGGAATCTTTCTTGTTCCCAGTCCGATTTGAAACCAGTTTCCTTTTAAATGAAGCTCCTATATCGTAGATATCAACTTCAGTTATGTTTTCTGGAGCTGTTCCTTTAGAAAATGCTGGTTGAGGTGTGACGATTATAACATCGTGTCCTCGTTTCGCAAGTTCATGCATTATCGATCGAAACACCAACTGATGACTGATTGATGGGTTTGGAAATATTCCTAATATCCTAGCACCATTACACACACAGGCGAAAAATAAAAATATTATACATAAACGAGATGCCATTGCTAGAACAAACTAACGTGGTATGTACAAGTGTTTAGAAGAGAAAGTGTTAAGAAGCCTCATCAACCTTCATATTGTGAAATCTATTATCATTCTAACAGAAATGTTTACATAGTAGTATTGACATAATTATAAATGTGGTTATTGAACTACATACAAGTGTGTTCCTAGAAACCATATTTGAATCAGCGATCCAATCTTTGCAATCTTTGCGCTGTATTATCTCTTTCGTGGAATTTCTGAGTAAATAATTGGATCTGAATCCTTGTTAACTATAGCCAGGCTTCTGGTTATGTTATCACTTTTCTATTATATGATTGGTAGTAGGTATGTGATAGTATTATACGTTAACTTATATTAAATTGTAATAAAGAGAATAAGCAATATTCATTACAAATTAACAAATAAAAATGTGTGCGCGTACTAGTGTACACACGTAAGAAGTTACTTCTTTATGTCCTTATTTTTCAAAAAATAATTTACTATATGCAACTTTACAGAAATACGTCGAATTACGCGTGGTAGGGATAAGAAAAAGATGGCGCGTAACGGAAAAATGTCACGCGTAACGAAAAAATGTTACACTAAATTTTTTTCCCATCCCGATAAAGAAGTTTCACTTCAATAATAATTATAGCAATATTATATCAAGTGGTTATTGAATATTGCTAATTGGTTTTTAATTCCTTTCATTAGAATTTAGCGAATATCACGGACCACGTTTTACAAATACTATTCAAGTGGGACTTATTTTGAATGAATGAATGAATGAAATACTCTTTATTGTACATACACAGTGATAAAGTTACATAGTTAAGATAGCTTATAGTAGAGATGTACAAAGAGCGGCTTTATCGCTCGTGAGCGATTTCTTCCAAGCAACTCGATGTAGATAAAGATATTATTATTGTACATTATTTTATTAATTTTTTAGAATTTGCTATCCCTTTTGCTAAGTTGGCTTCCTGGGTATTTAATTTTTCCTCTTTCTCCGAATTCTGCCGCTACACTACCTTCAATATTAAAAATAATGCCAAAGAATACATTACTGAATTGTTTAGCTAGTATAACACAAACTTAAGTCTTATTATTTTTTTTACCAAAATTGAAGTCATACCTTGAGAATTTATTTTAAATGAACACTTTACTAATATTATATTAGGCCATAAAGAAACGTTAATTACGAATACGTCGATTATTCATGATAGTATATTACATTGTTTGCGGATAAAATTTGAATTTTAAATTAGTCTTCTCATAATATTTTGCTGAATAATAATTAAACACAATAATATATCTTCTTCTTCTTATATATAAAAATGAATCACAAAATGTGTTGGTAAGCGCATAACTCGAGAACGGCTGAACCTATTTCGATAATTCTTTTTTTATTATATTCCTTGAAGTACGAGGATGGTTTTTATGTAGAGAAAACGTAAATATGTACCACGGGCGAAGCCGGGGCGGACCGCTAGTTTTCTATAAAAATGTGCATTTCAATTAGAAATTTATCAAACTGCAACATGGAAATTATTATTCATGTGTTTTGCATAATATCAAACATGATAATAAGTAGGTAGCCTATATTATAATATCCATAAATAAATTATTTATGTATACAACCAGACCTCTTTCAGAAGCGTTTATGTTTCTTCGTATTACGGTGCATCCATAGAAATCTAAATAACAAGACACATAGAAGTGCTATAATGTCATAATTCGTATGAAAACCGCTGTCGCCAAAATCAACACATTCAAACCGAAAGCTAAACAGTACACACAAGTAAACTATGCCTTTTATTGGACAGCTTGATTTTAGTGAAAACTAACTTATCTATTAAATTAAGCTTTTGAATATGCATCCTAACACACGAATTTACGGTTTATTTTAGAATAACATCCCTAAGTATATGAGACTTTTTGCTCCAATACGATCAAACGTGATAATAAGAATGGTCGACTGTGTCATTCATTGTTATTTCGATTACTATGGTGACACTCGTAATACTTGTAAATATTCTATAATTTTAAGGAAAAACGGCATTATTTCTAAAAAAAATATTTTCCGATGAAATATTATTCCTTTATAAGTATAATTACAACTTGTGGAAGAATTTCCGCAATGGGAATTGCTGAAACACACCATGTATACACTCATACGTCTCCAGAGCAACTGAACAGTGACGAATGCACTGGTGATGTGCAAATCACCTGAGTGGCGACAAGGTCACGCACGCTTACGACTTCTAGTGTCTTGTTATTTAGATTTCTATGGGTGCATCAAACGATAGAATGCTCATTCTAGTTCTAACCCCACTATGTCAAATTCTTTTAGTGTAAACAGGCGTAGAGCATTCTTTCGTTGTTCGTGTGTGAGAAAAGCTTCTATGCCATGTTCTAATACTGAACAACACTGAATACGAGTTTTCGTTTACACTAAAAGTTCACGAAAGAATGCTCTTGCTCTAGCTCTAAGTTCGTTTGGTGTAAATACACCGTTATCGCCGGTTCGGATAGAAAATTTTCCAATAAATGTTGGCAAGAAATTTATAGGTTCAAATACCCAAAATTATTTTCTAATGTTTATACCAATACCATCTATTCTTTAGTAACTAAGAACATAATCGGCTTGTTTTTCCGACAATCTCCTAAAACAAATCTTCTTTGTGTCATATTGTAGTCAATATCAAAAAGTATTTAAAAATATATTAAAAATCGGTCAAACGAATTTATTAATTCCATAATCGTGCTTTAAAATAGGTCAACCGCGGTAATGCCATTGAGGTTCTGCAATATTTAATGGCGCCTAGTTTTAAGAAAAGGAGCTGCAATTCAAACAGAATAAAGTTTTGTTTTAAACTCGTGCCCCGCGGTTTTACCCACATTGCTCCGCTACTGTTGGTCTTAGCGTGATGATATATAGCCTATAACCTTTCTCGATAAATGGGCTATCTAACACTGAAAGAATTTTTCAAATCGGACCAGTAGTTTCTGAGATTTGTGCGTTCATACAAACAAATTCTTCAGCTTTATAATATAAGTATAGATAAGCAATGAAGCCACTTGAAACTTTTTGGAACTAAATAACATTGTTTTTGTGGGTAGTGATGAAACGAATGAACTGTTTGTTGGTAGAGGTATTAATATAGGTCTTTTATAAAGGATAGTAAAAATAAAGCTTATAGTACGAGTAATAATGAATCAAGAAGTAGGAAAGCTAGATAATGTTACCAATACCGAAGAAAATTGTTACCTACTGTAAAAGGAAAAATAATAGGAATATTATTTCTAACGATGTTTTAATATTATACTTCTGCTTTTAAGCAATAAGGCCGCTTATTGTACACTTTCCAATTTTATGTATTCATTTATTTTAAATTCGTTATAATTATGTACAATGAAGTGTCATAAATAAATAATTAAAAATACTTCTATGGTGCTAACTACTATTATACAGTGTGTCCGGACATGACATACCGATATTTGAA